>BMAW01127139.1:507746-548476 GCA_019974015.1 Nephila pilipes | reverse complement strand
TTCACACTAAGCCTCGTAAATGTAATATTTTGCCTTTCTTACAAAATGTTTTGTATACAGTTGAACACTTGGAAAAATTCAATTTGCATTTCTTTCGAACTTTTCTGCATACTTTTAAGTTCATATCGTCAAAATGCAAGGCAAACGTTTTTGGAAGCAATTTACAAGAACCGAATACATAACTACAATTATTTTTCAATCCAGTTACTTTATTTATTTTAAAGAAATTTTGAAAAGCTTTAAATAGACCAAATATATTGTAAGAATTTTCTATTCTGATTTGCATGACCCAGGAAATTCTCAGATTTTGGTAAGATTCTGATAATATCCTCAGGTATGGAAACTAGAGAGCGCATTATGTGCTCTTCAGCTAGATTAAAGAAGAAAAAAAACCTCTTTAACTTAAAGAAAAACACTCCATTACCTTTTTATTCGTTATTTTAATTCTTCTGAGATTTTTATTTAAAAAATATAATTTTTTTTAAATTGACGTTACATTTTACACTGTATCTTTAGATCTGAACCAATAATTCCGAATCCCTTTCGAAATTATGATAAGCAACCAAATACGCATATTTCCAAGTTTGGCATAAGACTGTATCAAAGTTGACGCCATCATCTTTGGCTTTATAAAAAGTACTTTGAATTAAAGGCAACGTCTTTTTTTTCTCCATTTTGACTAGAAGAACATGGTGCTTATTGTGAAATAAATTGGGGAAATGGGCAAAAAATGTATTTATGTGGTTAGAAGGCAAAATACTGCAACATAATTCCGTGTCAGCTGCAGAAACGAAGCTACGATTACGTCAAGTACAAGAAGAAGGTTTACTTAACGTGATATTCTTATTTGAGGACACTGGACGATATTCCGTTCTAGTTAAAGTTAGTACAGAATTACAGACGACGACACAAGAAAATCGTCTTGCAAATACATGTGGCCTTACCGCTTGCTGGAGTTTCTAATTTCTATGGTTCTCTAGATTCTGAGTTCTGTTCTATCACTAGTTTCTGTAAGGGTTCTAGCAGGTACAGGTGAACAAAGTGAGAAATAACCAAATAAAAATAGATTTTGATAATAAAAATGTAATTTGGCTGACGATGATAAAAGTTGGCATTTATGCATTTTGTGGATGGATGCGACACATTTTTCGATGACTAACAATGTTAATTCAGTGAACTGCGTGCACTGAGAATGAGAGTAACGATGCAAGTTTCTCATATTTTTATATCTTGTGCACAAATAACTCTAGATTTATAAGATGATATATGTGATAAAAGTATTTTATGTGCTTATAAAAGCTTGATACAGAATTTTTTAAAAGATATTACATGTGTGAGATAATCAAAAGTTCAAGAGCATAACTCGTCAAACTTTCAATTAAATTTTTTCTTGTTTAGATTCATCATTATATCAGGGGAATGCCAAAGTTTCTCTTGTTGAATCTGATAACATGAATGTTTCAAAATTTTCCTATATTTATTTTATATTATTGCTGAAAACTTTTACCCTATAGATTTTAAAGATAGTAACAGTAAAACTTTAATATCAGATTACGGAGATTAAAGCAACAAAAGTATTGCTAGATTTAAAAAATAAGCATATTTGAACATAAGAAGTAATTCCGATAAAACAGGTAAAAGAAAAAAATACATTTTGAATATATGCTTTTATTATCATATTTAACACTAAATGCTGCTGTGTTAAAACCGTGAATAAGAATTATGTGTGTGTATGACAGTCTTGGAATACAAATTTTACTCAAGAAAAACAAGTATATTTCGGAGTTTTATTCTAATATTTCAATTTATTATTTATCTTATATTAATGCATGCTTTATTCAAAATATGTAAGAAAATTCAACTCATTTTTTGAATATTAATTGTACTTGTTTCACATTAAACAAGCTGACATTATTTAACTTATTAATAGCTAAATATTATTAATATAAAGACAGCTTATTTTAGGAAAACATAAATCATATTTGAATATTTAAACTGTTATTTTCAGTCAAAACAGATTATTGATAATCATATACTTTCTAGATATTTTACAAAAAAAGTTACATGCATATAAAGTAAAAGACAACAAAGAATTCTGATAGTTTTTAATTTCTACGCATTTTTAAACTTCAATTTAATCATTAGCAATTTCATTCAGTTCGAATTTATTTAGTTCCATCAAATTATTTCATCTAGTTCATTTACGAATGATGTTCATGCTGAAGTATCGAGAAGTAAAGAGAACTGTATTTTCTTATGTAATGCATTAAGATGTTGTTAAACAATATTTTATAACGAGGTTGATAATGATAATGACACTGTTACTTATACCAGTGAAGGTGAATTTTTTGAGCTTGGTGTGTCAAAATTAGTAAAACAATATTGCTACATTCGGATGTTCGGCCACATTTAGAGATATCCATATTGTTGTGTTGTTTTCAGCTTTAGTAAGAAAAAAAAAGTTATTTTTTTATAAATATGTTATAAAATAAGTATAGCCTGACCTCGTTAATACTTGGTTTACGAACTTCATGCTTACTAAACCGACTACGAGTTCCAGTATTAATATAAAATGAGCAAAAAATTAAAAATTCAAACTGACATTTGTCAAGATTGGGGCTTTACAGTGTCTTAACCCTTTTTCTGGCCATTCATTTATCATTGTCAACAAACTTATGCATTTTATCTACATTTCTAACCATGCACGTAGTGTAGAGACAAATTGATAGTTTCTACTTGTCTTTCCCCTTTTCTAATTCCTTCCATAATTTTGAGATTTCCTTGATCATGAAGGCCTTTTGTGTTGATATTTCTAATATTTGCCATTATTTTTAAATCATACGGAAATCATTAATAGAGGGGAAATCTTTATAATGCTTCAAATATGATCAATAGAAAATGGTTTAGCGATCAGCTGGTTTCATTTACCTTGAGATCTTAAAAAAGCTCTTACAAAAATATTACCCTTTCTGAAACATTTAATTTTCCGAGAATCGGCATTCGCATGTATAAAATAGAAAGAAGAGTTAGGTATTAATACCCGTTTTGAACACGAAATTGCGTCATCACTCAAAGAAAAGAGTAACCTGAATTCCATAAAAAGAAAAATGAAGAATTGTGAAGCCACAATGTTTAGAAGTGATATCACAAGCGATAATAACATGGCAAGTAAAACAAACTCGCATGTTAATGGTATCTGAGTGTTATTCTTTAAATAAGTAACATTTTGTTGATGAAATTCAATTACTAAATTTTTATTTGAAAGTTATGTGATATATTTTCTTATGAGAGCCTGTGACACCTTTTCCTTATCTATATCTCAAATCTATAATCTACCTTCTTTACTTTCTAACTCCCTTACTGGAAAAATGGGTAATGTTCATATGGGCATAAGGACTACTCCGCATCTTTAACAAAAACAATAATGTTTATTTACTTCTGGGGGCTTGTTTTCACTCCTGCCTCTTACTGACGAATTCAGGCTGCGTCTCTCTCAATGCACTTGCAATTCTTTTATACAAAGGAGGAATTATCACAATTTTTCCTCGTTAACATGTGTCATATACAGGATGCCCACTAAGGTCCCTTACTACCCTCTTAACTTCGGAACGGCTGCTGCTATATTCATAAAAAGGTATCTAAGTACAGGAAACAGACTAGCGAGCCACCTAGTGGGACACTGCGAAATTAACATTCCTATCTCGAGAACAAAACAAGATAAGGTAAAAATGGGATTTACAAAGCTGTAGATAATCATCGACTTAGTTCGAAAAGACACTTTGTGCACATCAGTAAGAAGAATAGACGGTTAAAACTCGTATTTGTTTTATCGTGATTTCCTACATTGTGACGTGACAAAATGATCGGAAAAAGAAAAACCAAAATTAGTTATAACAAAATTAGTTATAACTTTTATTTGAGATGCTCAAACTTCTCATCGTCGGTTACAATGGACATTTGAATTCTCGTTTGAATGTCACGTTGCACACATTATAGTACAGAACATAACACGTTGGTACTAATGTACGTAATGCATCGTTTAAGGTCCTGCAATGTTAGTGGAGAGGTTGCATACACTTCTGTTTCAAGGATACACACAGAAAAGAGTCCAATGAAGTCAGATCAGGTGAAAGTGGAGACCATTTTCCAACACCGCTAAGCCCAATTATTTAGTTTCCGAATTCCTTGATGAGGAACTGCTTCGCTGGACATGTCTTGTGAGTATGCGCGCCGTCATGTTGAAGCTATCGATTCCTAAAACTAAACAATATCTGATTCTCCACCTGTTAACGTGTCATCGTAAAATATTGGGCCGATCATCTCGTTATTGTAAATTTCACAACAAACGTTAACAGAAAATCGCATTTGATTTCGAACATCGGTAAAACATCTAGAATTTTCCTGTGCCCAGTAATCAGTGCTTTGCCTATTGTACATGCCATTCCGTAAAAAGCACGCCTCATCCGTCCACACTAGATATGCCAAGAATGTTGGCTTGGACCTGTATCCGATTCATGACAAAGTTGAGCCATGCATAGTGTCGCTCGACATCCCCTTCCAGTAAAACCTGTTGAGTTGGGCAGTATGAATGAATGATAATTTGCTTAGAATTTTCCAGATCTAACTTTCGGAAATGCCGGAGTGTTGACTGATCTTCTTTGTGCTGCAGTTCGGATTTGAGAGAGGTTATGCTAATACCTCAGTAATACCTTAGTATTAGCAGTAATACCTTAGCTGGTCCACGAGATAGAGTTCGACTAGTCACGCTGCCTATCTCCCTTAAACTTTTTATAACAGTTAGGATGGTTTGATGAGAAGGATGCAGACCTGCAGGGAAATGTTTCCAATACAACATTGTTGCAGATCGTGACTTGAGTCCACATCCACCATATAATAAAATCATTTCACAATACTCAGCTTTGGAATATCTCTCCATTACCATGAACTCAAACATACTACAATCCCAAGAAGCTGTCTCTCTTATAGCTGTCACAGGTGAACAGGCGTGACGCTTCTTACTTATTTGCATACCGCAAATATATCGAACACCTAACACAAGTTGCGTTGAGTTAATGCGACACTATTTTACACGATCTACATATTGTCTACTCTGTTTATAAAGATGATCAGAACAAGGATGCAATCATCGATGTTTGAATCGTGGTCCTTTTGATTGGAGATCATAAGCGATACTACTATTCCACATTGTAGTGTCGTGTTTTGCCCGAAAGATAATCGTTTCTCCATTCATTCAAGTTCCGTGACGTCACAGTGCAGAAATTTACGGAAAAAGAAATACGAGGTTTAACTGTTCTATTATTAGCATTATTGTTCCCAAGTTCTCTTTTCGTGCAAAATTGATGATGCTGTACAACTTGATAAATCAATTTTTTCCTACCTCGTTTCGTTTTTGAGATAGGAATTCTAACTCCGAAGTTTTCTATCAGGTGGTGACATAGGTGGTTTCATTAAGTAGTCCTTGGCTATTTTACTATACCTTGGTTCCACTTTTAAAAATATAGCAGCAGAGTTCTGAAGTTAAGAGGGTGGTAAGGGACTTTAGTATACCCCTGCACATTACATGTTACGCAATCAAGCAGTACTAGTTTCAATTTCAGTTAATCTCTTTTATTTGTTTTAACATTATTTGACATTGAGAATAAGGTCTGACATAAGTGCGTAGAGGGAAAAATAGTTAGTAAAAATATCGTTAGATATTTCAGGGCGAGAAAAGTATGGTAACCGGTTCCAAGCACTACAAATTTCCAGTTCATAGTTGCTCTCTTCTTCATAATCCAGGATTTCAAGTTTCGATCATAAGTTGCTGTGAACATTTGAGCACAGACAAAATCTTAAAACTGCTCTAACAGCATCTCAAAATCGTCATTTTGCATTCATTAAAAACCATTAAATTTCAGTGCACTGTAAGCAATTACATCCGGACGTCTAATTATTTTAATTGTCTATCCAGACTCATTGATTGTTCTTGATTGACCGTCCGGGAGCATTGTGTGCACTCAGAATGTCTTTTAGCGCGTCACTTTTAACACACGTATTAGAGGTTCACTATTGCTGTTCTGAACTGGGAATATTGCTAATATCTATTACAACTGAAGCAGATTTAATCTGGAATACAAGAACTTTTATCATAGGATAATTTTCTAACCTTGCGTGCTTATTGTTCTATTTTACCTGTTTTTCAATTCTGTTGTTTCTTTATTTATCTCAATCTAGAGATTACTTTTATAACATCTCTAAAGCTGAGATTTTATAAGTATTCTCAAAACGAAAAAAATGTATTTAATTTTTAAAAGTCAGTTTTGCTCGAATTTTTGACTCACATAACGCTAAATTATTAATATCTTACGGTCTCATGAACAATACCTTCCGGCTTTCTCGGTTAGGCTGCTCAAGTGCTCTTAGATTTATGAAATGAAAGTCGTCACAAATACAGACTCACACTTGGGCCATTTTTAATAACTTACACAATTCACTTCGCATCTGTATCATTGTTAATGATTTACAATATGCTACTCATAGTGCTAATGGATTAATTAAATAACTTATTTAACTAACTTCTAAGAATATTTTTCCTTTAGGAATCCAAAGCATTTGAAGAGTCTGGTAATGAGTGATTTCATAGCTAATATTAATCAGAAATATTTAAGAGAAACTGTTAAGAAAAGATAAACGAATTTACTTCAACTGAAATGATTCATAATGTGTTTTGCGTTTTACAACACTATTTGATTATATTGCACTGATAAAAAAAGGTCTATAAATTAGTACACTGAACTTTGAACTCACCAATACTCAAAAGTAATTTTAAATTTGCGTATATTAAAGCTATTTTAGAAAATTACTAAAACTTTCTGGATTTAAAGGATTTAGACCTGTTAAATCCAAATATATAAGAAGTTTGATGTATTAAAAATTACTCTTTTTCGTAAACTTGTTAAACAATTATTATACTTATTAATAATATTGACTTCCGTCTTTTGATATTGTTATATATCTGGAAATAATTATCTATCGTTAATTGAAAAAAACATTGAAAAATATTGGGTAGAAACTTTTTATCATTTAAAGTTTGACATAGTCATTTAATATTTACAGACTTATTATTAAACTTTCTCAACTTGGAAACTTTTGAGAAGATTTTCACAAAATTTAAAAAAAAATCAGGCTTCTTTCATGATGAAAAATCAGATACGCAAATATATCAGAATCTATTATAAGAAGATTCCATTTGATAAGTCAGTTAACTATATTCAGTAAGTTAATTATATAATCCTTTAATATTTTAATTAACTCTTGTTAGCCCATATCATCGATATTTATTTTGTCTTGAAACGTACTGAATTGCGATAGATTTTAAGGTGTCACATTTTTTTGTAACGACTGTAAAATGAAGCAAATGAAAAATATATATCAGTTATTTGGGGTTTTTTTCCTACATTTTTTAGTCATACTTAAATTCCTTTCGTAAAATGTCATACATAGTACTATTTCTTTTATAAAAAGTCGTGCATATGACTATTCCTTTTATAAAAAGTCATGTATATGACTACTCCAAAAAGTTTCCAGACTTCAAAGAACAACTAATTAATAAACTATTTTAGAGCTTAATAAAAGTATAAGAGAATTATTTCCTAAACACCTTAATCTTTTGATATTAAGGACAAACAGCCAATTAATCTTTTTTTGCCCAAAACTTCTTAAGTTATCAAAATAAAAAAAATTCCCTTTCCCTGAAGAAAAGTAATTCATTTTCTATTTTATTTACGCAAGGTATGTTGATACTAAGCTTTTATTTTTGATTCTGTTTTTATTGATCGTTACGGAGAAGATGCTTGTATTCCTTCTATAAATCACCAAGTAGTTTTTACGATGCGTAAAGTTCGAGATGTTTACAGGTTTCATAAATCAATGACAACCGAAGAGCAGCATTTATCTTCGAAAGCAAACTCAGTGTCGATGTGTAAACGATCTGGGGTTTTACGGCAGATAGCATAATGTGTCTTCTGGCTTGCAAAAAAAAAGTGCTTTTAGTGCAAGGACGTTAACTTACTGTAAAATTTTCATTATACAATTTTTTGATCGTCAGAGTTACTCATTCTTTCGAAAAACAATTTAAGTTTATATTTATTTTTAAACAGTGTAAGAATTTAGCTCACAAATTTAGATAAATATTGTACAAATATGCTATAGAACTTTTCTTCTATTTTCAAACTACAGCAGTTACCTCATATTAGGTAACATGCTCGTTATAAACTTTTATTTAGTGCTAACATCAGTAATAATTACTATATCCATTTATTCTGACGAGTAAAGACTTTGTCATTAAGATACTTGTATGCTTAATAATCAGAACTCTAAATTTTCCATTTTTTTAAGTATAAAATCTTTCTTTATCATAAAATACACTCAAAATTATAAAGCTCTCAAATTTCATTTCAATCAGAAAAGTGGATTTGTAAGCACTAGAAGTAACATTTTGTTTTATAAAATTATACTTCATTGTGGTAGGATTCCAATCCACAATTTTTCTTTACTTCCCCTACTATTAAGATAAATTTTCAAATTTAAAGTGACAATTTTATCTGAATTTGTGAAACTTATTCACATTTTTCGTTCTATATTTCGTTCGCGATTTCATTCAGAACTATCAATTATATTCCTTTCAGTTATCCTACAATCTTTTCCCAATATTGCTTATGGAAATTTGCAAAGAACTGGGATGATCAGAGTTTTATTTCAATATATAATGACATTCTTAGACGCATTTGAGAGAAGAATTTGATTATGTGAATTTCATTGTTTTCTAAACAATAAAATCAACAACTAAACAAAACTTAATGCAAATTTAATTTGGATACCAAATTAATATGGGATATACATATATATATATATATATATATATATATATATATATATGGGGAGATAACAACTCGTTTTTCAATTTCATATGCAAATAGCATCTTTTACTTTTCTGTTATTCAGTTAACCGCTAATAACTTACGAACTAACTAATTTTTTTTATTTCATTTGTCTAGCTGCAAATTATTTCATTTGGTTAGTCTGGGAAATAATTTAGCTATGTAAGAAAAATTATTTTGATTTTTACTTAGCCTAGTGTGGAGTTCCAAAAACTGTCTCCAAATGTCTGTAAGTGCAACAATTGTACAAATTAAAATCAGGTTACAAAAAGTTATATTAAAAGCATCTGCATGATTTTAATAAAATGCGCAAAATAATTGTATATTTGTGTATGATATATTTTTTTCAAAGAGACACGCAACTTCTTTAATAAATAGTGTTTCATAAAATAAATTCCCAAACTTACAAATTGTTTGAAAAATTTTGAACATTCTAGCAATTTCTTACTATTCACCAATTCTTCATAGAAACGGAGAAATTGTTTTAGTTTGATACTGTAATGTGTCTTCTTTAGAAAATCAAAATAGTTTAGAGTTTATAGTTAGAAGTTTATAGATGATAACATGAAGTAATGTAATAAACAAAATATAATTTTATAATTTAGCATTCATAATATATAAGATAAAATTCATGACTGAATGTTATAAACATGTTTAAATTCTAACAGAAAAAAAAAGAAAAAACTACCACAATTATTATGCTGAAATAAGTTACAACAAATAGAATTCCATAAACTTTTTTTTTCTCGAAAAATGTACAATAAATTAACGAATACGTTTTCTATTCAAAGGTTTCAAAATAATTTCAAAATACAAACTGTCTAAAGAATTGGCTAAACTTATTTAAAAAAAGGATTTAAAATGCCACAAAAGTTTCATTTTACATTTTTTTAGTTACTTTTAAATATAAAATCTCATAATGGTAAGGGATTCATTATAGAACAACAATTTAGAGTTGTAACCTATTATTATGTCATAACTGGGTTAAAACTAAAAAGAAATCTACAGCATCTCGGGGTAAATTAATATATATTTAAATACATAAAATATCACTGCTACAAAAAGGGTATAAAACAATTAAAAGTAATATTTAGAGTTAAAAACTTTACAAGTTAACTTAAGTCTAGTCCAGGGTTGGACAGCGACAGGGGAGAAGCTAAATCCTCGAGATCCAAGTCCTCTCTGACGAAAAACACTGGACAACAAGCTAGTACATTTGCTACAATGGTTTTCATCATGTGGCACCATCTACAGTACCATTTTCAGTTAGTGTGTATTATAGATTCCCCCTCTAGTTCCATTGAGGTCTCGGCTCGGAACAGGAGTTAATTTCTTGGGGCGTCCACTTTTCTTAGAAATAGACACTGGAGCTACAGGTCCAGTGTCTATTTCTACTCCAGGCCCATGATAGTTCTTTAGGGCAGAAATATGGTAAGTTCCAAGGAATTGGTCTAAGTTGGCAATCACATATGTTATTGATGATCTCATGTTGATAATGAATAAGCACCTTCCATCTTTGGCATGAATTTCTTGCTTCTGTTCTTCTGACTTATGAGATGAATGGCCACCCAAACTTTGTCATCAGGTTTGTAGTATTTTCGTCCTCTTCGTCGATCGAAGTTTCCTTTCTGATGATCCTATTTCTGTTCAACTCTATCTTCGACATCCAAGATTGAATTGGCAAACCGCTTGAAATTTGGGGTGATTTCCGGTGCAAAGTTATCGTTACCAATCACTTGTCGTATATAATGCCTGAAGTGATTATGTATCGGATATCGTCTGAGGTTCTTAACTGTCTTCCAAATTGTAAATAGGCAGCCGTGTGCCCGGTGTTGTCGCAAACTAAAGTATTCATTGCGAAACGAATTGGAAGTAATTTATCCTCCCAAGCCAAATGTTCTTCCCCTACCAGAATTGCTAATCTAGGTTTCAAGTCTTGATTTTTTCGTTCTGATGGATTCGCTTGCAGGTGGTAGATGGGAATGAGGTATTGCGTAATCTCTAGCAAGTCACAAGTTAGTTGCATGACATTACTTACGAACTGTTGTCAGTTGTCACTTATTAGTCTTCGCGGAAGAACATATTGTAGGAATACTTCTTCGATGATTATTTTAGTATAATTTTCAGCACTGGCTTTAGCAGGAGCAAAGAGTTCTACCCATTTGGTGCTTGTATCTTCTACAATAAAGATACATCTCTTGCCAGTGGGAGTTTCCGAAAGAGGACCAAAAAGATCAATGGGAAGCGTTTCAAGCCTTTGTGCATAGGCGGGAGTTCGGAACAGTCCTGCTGGGTTTTGGGTTGGTGGCTTACAACGATTGCATTCAGGACAAGTCTTGATGTAATCTGAGATGAACTTTTTCATACTTCGAAAGTAGTATCGGGATGCAATCTTCTTGTAGGTGTTCTCCATGCCATAATGACCAGCTGTAGGGGTATCGTAGCATTATCGAAAGATTCTTTCTATTTCTTGTGTAAGAACTACAAGTTGAGCTTCTTCCTCTTCACTCTCAGATGATTACCAATATAAGATACCATGAGTATCCACGAATGGTATTGTTTTCAAAGTTTTCATCTTTGTCCATGCTCTCAAAACAGTTATGATTTTCTTCAGTTCTTCATCCTCCAGCAGTCCTTTTCGAATATCACTGGGCTTCTTGGATGGCATGTCCACAGTGATGGCACACACAAACATCAGAGCCTGTGCTTTTAGTGTACGACGGTCTTGACAGCATGTGAGCTATTACATTAGCTTTTCCAGGGATATAATCGATCTTCAGGTTGAAGGACTGAATTTTCAAAGCCCATCTTGCCAGACGGCCTGAAGGTGACGTTATGCTTAACAGCCATTTGAGAGGTTGAAGATCTGAAGAGAGGAAGATTTGTGTTGATTTTCTATATAACCTCTCTAAAGCCTTCCCTACCTCCAAGGCTTCCCGCTCGGTTGTGGAGTAGTTTTGCTCTGCTGGGATCATCAGACAATTTGCATTTCCGATGACATGTTCATCGGGGGCCTTCCAAGGAGTTGGACTGATCCTAAGGCATAATTACTTGCGTTTGTACGAATGGTGAAAGGTTTTGATCCGTCAGCTTGCGAGTCATATATGAGAAGTCATCAAGTGCATTTTCAACATCTCAAAGGATTCTTGTTGCACAGGACCCCAGTGTCAATGCACTTTCTTCTTAGTGAGATTACAAAGCGAGCGTGCTATGTCAGCAAAGTTAGGGACTACCGACGAAACCAAGAGCAGGTTTGTAGTAAAGAATGGACTCCTTTCACATTGGTAAGGACTGGAATTTTTTGAATAGAAGAGATATTCTCTTGGTCAGCATCAATTATATCCTCCATTATCCAGAATCCCAGATATTTCACACGGTCGCAGGCAAAGCGACATTTATCTCGGTTTGCATGAAGTTCAAAGATAGATAGTCTTTCTAAAACCTTTTCCAGGTGTTCCAGATATTTGTCAAATATTTCTGAGGGAACAATGATGCCATCTAGGGAGGAAAGTACGAAAATATTTTTCAAGCCACTTTCAAACTTTTCAGTTAATCTTTGAAAAGTAGCCGGAGCATTCCGTTGGCCGAAGGGCATACGTAAGTAGCGGTAAGTTCTAAAAAGGCAAATGAAAGCAGTTTTGTCCTGGTCAACATTAGCAACCCTTACTTGATGATATCCCAATTGTAAATCAATTGTTGATATGTAGCATTTCGGTGTTACTTCCTTCAATAGATCACCCATTCGTGGTAAGGAGTACGTATCCATTTTCGTAACAGAGTTCAACTTCCTGTAGTCGACATAGAGATGTACTTTCTCATTTGGTTTTGTAGCAAGTACCACAGGTGCGGCATGAGGGGACTCGCAGTCTTCGATTATATTATGCTTCAGCAGTTCTTCAACCTGTTCCTTGAAAATCTCTTTCTTTATGGGATTCATCTTGTAGGAAGACGTTGCTGTTGGGGGTTGTCAATACGGTGTTCGACAAACGGCGTGGGACCTCCCCCTGATTGGAAAAAAGTCTCATTTTTGTCCAGGAGTATACTTAGTTTTCTTGTCTGCTCTGGAGACAGGAGTTTACCCTCATCTTCTCGAAGATCGAATGCGTTACACCTCCTAAGGGCTTCTTGAAGAACTCGTATTGTTTTCGAGGAATTTCGGAAAAATGCCATTTTCCGCCTTGGACGTCAAGGATGATTCCAGCTTTCCTTTTGCTTCGGGCAATATTAGAAATTCTGATGGAATAACTTTGCCTTCAATGTACAGATTGACCAGAGTACTTAGAGCAGTAATGGTCTGCCGAATTCCATCAGCCATCATAAATGAAATTATCTTGTTCGAAAAGGTGATGTCGTGCTCTTTTAGGAATTTAAATAGGTTTTCACATGCAATAGTATGGAAAGCACCGGTATCAGCACTTTAATGCAATCCTTTCTCCAAAAATTCTGAGTCCAATCAAACTTGAGGGATCCGAGTTTGAATTTAAGTTGAATAACGTCATACAGTTCATTGCTGTTTCCGTTTCATTAGCTCTCGTGCTGGTAGGACACTTTGACTTTAGGACTCCAGTAGTCCCACATCCGTAACACTGGATGGACTTTTTTCCTTCAGTTCTGGAACTTGGGAATCTATGTACTGTTCTAGAGGGTCTTGGTGAGTGTGTGACGGCAGACCATTCCTGCTTGCCTCTTGTGCCATAGCTAAACTCAAGGTCTTAACACTAACAGTCAATAAGTCGATCAAAGAAACGTTAGAACAAAGAACACAATATTTATCAGTTGCTTGCTAATGCAACGACAATTATAAATATTCTCCCGGACAAGGCCTTAACTCGATCTACCATAACAATCTAACTGAATATTACCACTAAGGCTATCTTGACTTCTAGCATACATTAACCAGCCGATAACTTGTAACAATTCCTGTCTCCGACTTCAACTCCGACTCTGGAACAATTGTTAAACACTAGAATCACTCAACTTCTACCTCTCTAACGTGACTCTCAGTCTGAGTTTACATATTTCCTAACTCTCCTGCTTCACTTCATTTCTACCTGCATTCTCTTTACATATTCACGTTTCATTTTTGGTTGGGCAAAGGTTGTTTAGCAAAAGCAACCAATCTTAATTAAAAGTCCTCAAGGTTAGTGAAGAGAAAACCGCGAATAGCCCAACGTCACAAGTGGTTATCATAGGAGCCACCAACAGGTTGATTTTTCTTTACTGGAAAGGGTTTCCTGAATTCTTATTTGTTCTTTAAAGTCTGATTTGGATTATTTTTCATTCCAGGCCTTAGGCTGTCGTATGCGTTCAAATTCTCAGCCAATTCCAAAGAATTGTTCAAATTCGCCCAAATATCCAGAAAGTGTTCTTTGATATTTACTTGAGTTTTCTATCTGATCAGCAATGATTAGACTTTTATGTTGATCAAACGTGGCTATCTTCAATTCTTTCATCCAACCTTCAAAACAGGAATTTATTTTGAAATAAAAGTCTCGCCATGTCGAATCCGGGTTTTTCTTCTGTTGGGAAAAGTACTGCCTTAACCTATATCTTGTAACTTGAATCTTTTTAGAAGTATTCCTTTTACCTTTTCATATTTTTGAGAATCTTCATCCTCTCTTGCGATGAACTGAGATATATCAAGTGACAATGAGCCAATCAAGTATGCTGTCGAAGTTTTTTCAGGGATGTTCATGAACTTCTCTTGAATACAGTCAGGTATAGACCCATTTCGTCTTCCTACAAGATGAATCTCAGAATAATTCTATTCATCTCCAGCTTCAGGTCTTATAGCTGTTGGCTTACAATAGATGTTTGTGATAACTTCTGCATTTAGTTGAATTTTCAATTTTTCCAGCTCGAATTCTGTTTCTCGTTCCTGAGCCATCTTCACAGTTCTCTGTTTCTCTTCCAATTCCGCAGCTTTCTGTTTCTCTTCCAATTCCACAGCATTCTGTTTCTTTTCCAATTCCGCAAATTTTGTTTTTCTGTTGTTATACGTTCTTCCACAATGACGCTGAGCATATCTTTGACGAATTCGTCATCATACTTATCACTCGCGTTTAAGAGATATTTTAGTTCAATCATTTTGAGATTGTCTGACCGAGCCAAACTCAATTCTGTGGCCAACGTCCTTAAATCCTCTTTTCAGGATCTTGCCATAAAACCATTTTTCGTCATTTTTAGTCTATTTCAAAGTTAATTTATTAACGTTCAATTAAAGATAATGAATTAAAGTTCACTCAAAACTGTTAATTCTGTTATCTGAAAACGTTATAGTCAAACAATACTTATGCATTTAAAATTTCCGTTATACATAAAATGACAATACTTATGCACTTTTGTTGAACAACAAAAAATTCCCTTGTATTAAATTGTGATAATTAATGGGCAAATCAATATTAATGAGATTAAAATAAAACAAATTCTTCAATATCAAATATCTTCTAATTTCGTTCATCAAAATCAAAACCAAAATACGAATATTTATAAGATATTCATTATTAATCAAAAACAGTATCAGCAGTTAACATGAAATTGTTTACTCAAAAGTAATTCAAATATATTTAAGTAGAAATACCATTCATAAATTATTTTATTCACTTTGAAGTTATCAGTATTGCAAACTTGTTTACACTAAGTAGAAATAATAAAAATTATTTTCAAATTTTTTTTATTAAAAATCGGAAATGTAAAAAATATTTTATGAATAATATACAAGTTTTCAAATGTTATATCAACTCCTTTTGAAATCCATCATATACTTCACAAAAGAATTATATTTATATTAGTCATAAAAACAAAAAAAAATCTTTATGATAAGAATTGTAATCAATATAATAAGACTTAATTTAAAGGTTTAAAAATCAAACAAGAATCGAAGTGACAAGCTTTGAATAAATACAAATAGCAATAATTTTTTGATCATTAAAATTCTTTATTAGGAAGAAAATATGATATCATAAATAATTAACTAACTTCAATTAGCCTTAATTAGAACAACCAAAAGAGTGAAGTTTTCAATATGTTGCTATATAGCAACATAATACAATACTACGAGTAAAAATAATCACAATTTTAATGCAGAATATGAGAGTATATTTTATGTAGAATAAACTGCACTTAGTTAACAAATTTGCACTAAACAAGTATCTTTTATTCGCAGGGTGCAAATCCTCTTTTTATTGTCAGGGTGACAAAATTTCAACACATTAGCCTGTGGGGGGGAAAGCGAGAGAGAGCTGCGATCGGCCACACGTTTGGATCCAATTTGTAACCAATTATTATGTCATAACTGGGTTAAAATAAAAAAAGAAAACAACAGATTCTGGGGGTAATATATATAATTAATGATATAAAATATCACAGTCACAAAGACGGTATAAAACAATTATAAGTAACATTTAGAGGGGAAAATTTTACAAATGAACTTAAGCTTAGTCCAAGATTGGACAGCGACAGGGTAGACACTAACTTCTCGAGATCCAAGTCCTCTCTGACGAAAAAAAACTGGGTAGACAGTTTGCTACAATGGATGGCTACAAAGTAGTTTTGCTACGTTTTCCATCTTGTGGCGCCATCTACAGTTCGTATTTGAAGTTAGGGTGTGTTATAGAGTTTCTTTCAGCTTGATGAAATAAAAAAAAATTGTACTGCCGCTTGCAGTATTTGCCTTCAAGAAGAGTTCTACTTAAATATTGGCATCTTTAGAGCATTACGATTCTACTTTAGCCCTATAAATACCTATTTTATCGATAATAATAAAAAATATTTTTTAGCAAAATACTATGTAGCTCATTGTTTAACAAAAAATTATTCTGTTTCCATGTGTATAGCACACATAAAATGTTTAAATTTTTTTTTCATATTTAGTAATAATAATAGTATTTTTTCAAAATTCAGGATGTGAATGAACATATTACCTCATCATTAATAACACCTTTAGAAATATAATATAAGTACTTCAATTTTGAAATGTTAAAAAACAGAAACCTTATGAAAAAATGTCGAAAAATTTAAATCTTTTGTTCAGCATTAAGAAAGATTAATTTTAGCGTTCAGTGAATCATTGAATTTGAAATAATGCTTCTGAACTTTGAAGATTGCTCTGATTTCTGCAAGACGCATGTGATACATCAAATAATTTCAGCTATAATGTAAAATTTAATATTTACATCCAAACACCTAGATTATGTATCATAACTTCAGTGAATCATAGCTTGTTCTACGAAACATGGCTTGAAAATACACTCTACAATAAAGAAAAAACGAGAAACCAAGAAGGAATTGTACGATGGAAACAAAAATTGGTGGATAAGAAAATTACGTACGAAATTGAAAATTATTAAAATTTCAGAAAAGTTGAATGATTTGTTTCAGAGTTATATAGTTACAAAGTAACGAGCTCAGAAAGGTATTGACCCACCTCTAGCCTGGATGCAAGCTGCCCCACGCCGTGGTATAAAGGGATGAAGCTCTTTGATGGTCTCCTACAGTATTTTTTGCCAAATTTGCTCCAATTGATGGATGAGGTTATCAACATTCCCTATTAGAAGCAGTCTACTTTCCATCATATACCAAATATGCTTGATTAGAGAGAGATCTGGATGCCCAAGGAATTTTTTGACAAGGTGTAAGACTGTTCATAGCAACACATGCCGTATGTGGTCTGGCATTATCTTGCTGAAAAGTAAAGCCAGGTACAGCAAAAGGAACGGTAGCAAAACAGGACTCAGAATCTCATTGATGTACCACTGTGCTGTAAGTGTGCCTCTAATGACGACCAAAGGGGCCCGGCTATCAAGGGAAATGGTACCCCAGACCATAATTCCTGGTTGAGGGCCTGTGTGGAGTGTAGTTGTGAAAGCAGGATCGGCACACTGCCCTGGGTGTCTCCAGACAATTCTTCGATGATCGTCAGGAAGTAGTTGGAAGCGATATTCGTCGATAAACACTGCACATACAAAGCCAGCATCATTCCAACCTGATCGAGCCAAGCACCACTGTAATAGACAGTGTGTAGGAGTGAGTGGTGGGTGGCGTAGTGGGTGATCAGCTGTCTGTGAATGTTCATGGTGGACACTCGTGTGTGGGTCGCAATTCTGATAGTTGATAACGATGAATCAGGCGCTGTGACAGCTGATCTGACAATCATTCTTCCCTCCTAATCTGCTGTGGTCCTAGGTCGACCTCTACCATCCTGATACTGAAATCTGCCATTGTCCATCCATTATCTCCAGCATCTTCTAATCATTGCATCGCTTCGACCTATATGACGAGAGATTCTCCGATTTGCCCAAACTGTTTCTTTTAATCCAATGATACGACCTCTTTCAAACTCTGACATTTGCTCGTTATGAGTTTGAATCCTGTGGCGAGGCATTTTTTCAGCCATTGAAAGGTATTTTAAATAGCAATGGAGCAGAAAATTTGACCATCAGTTTGAGAATCACTTCTTATATACACCTGGTGAGAGTGTAGTTTCGATGCGCTGTAGCTCCCGCGCTTCATTCATTGGACCCCCAATTTTAATTATTCTCATGTTCGGTCCAATTGTCTTTCCATGCGAAATTTCATTACAATCGGGCAAATCCTTCTAGGTGCTTCGGGTTTTTGTTTTTTGTTGTTATAGAGTGTATTTCTCTTCATATCTTTTGTAATAAATAAAGATCTCGTATTCATAAAATGTTTATAACTGCTTCCTAGAGATTCTGCTCATTCCTGATTGATTTTTAGTATTAGATACTACCTCTTACAGCTTAAAATAATTAATTAATAATGCTTCTGATAAACAAGCAATTGTATAGTCGAACAAAATTCTTTCCTCTTAAAACAGTATATTAATTTAATATTTTATCTATTGTTTCTTAAAACTGTGCATTCTTCTTGATTAATAATCAAGATCAACTTCCATAAAATTTAAATTTGACCTGCTTATTGAAAGAGTTTTGGATAATTTAATGTTCCGTCCAATATATTTGTATTTCCTGTTATTTTGTATAAAATTGCATTCATTCTCTTTCTACTGATTGGTCTTATGGGGCTAGTACTAACTGATTTATGATGTTTAAGAAAATAAACGAGTATGCATGTTATATATATATGCATAAAAACTTAATTAATACAAGTTCGTATTTATATAAATGTGTTAATTAATTATTTCATCTTATGTCAACTATTAGAATATCCATTTCAAATGTTTTTGATTTAAGAATAAATGAATGGTAAGTAATAACTGTTAAAAAGATAGAAAACAATGCCAAGAAGTTTAGATATACGTGTGTATGTGTGTGTAATGCGTAAGTAAAAAATATTTTTAACCAAGGCTTTCAATATATGATAGAAATGTTTTTTTATTAAATGAATATATTTATTACGACTCTCTCTTTATCTAGTAAATTAATCAATTAAAAATTATAAATAAACAATCATCAATACGTTTTAACATTTCTCATTAAACACTAAATTTTCAACGCATGTTTACACAAATAAGCATAAGGTTATAGGAGATAGACAGTTTTCTAATATAAAATGAAATTCTCCTTTCAAACAAACAATATTTCGGTTTCATTTCCTAATGAAAAACGCTTTCTGTATAATGATAATAAGAATTGTTTTCAATAAATTACTCATTTCGTGTATGTATGTGTACTGAAAAATATTTTTATATTGGATCGCATAAAATATTCTTTTGACTTTGCTATAAATGTACAATACTGATAATTATTTCGTGAAGTTAAAATGAGCAAACAAGATTAAAATATGAGAAAAGAAAGTTTTAGTAAGTGGGGGAGGGGTGAAGCTTTAACAAAAATATTAGTCATTAAAATGAAAAAAAGTATATATTTAAGTTTATTCGAATTAAACTCGAATAAGAAGCTAAAAATATCATATTTAATAAATGCCATTATTTATTGTCATTATTATTTTGGGTGGTAATGACCTACTCGTGGTAGCCCTTGTTCTCGCTAAATGACGGACTTCTTATCGCCTCGAAAGCAGGCCTTTCTGTATTCTAGACAAATGCAACATTATTTATGAATGAGATTTACATTAATTTGTTTTTAATGATTGAAGAATTGATCAATGCATTCATGATTAAAAGTAAATGATCAATACCAAATATTCATCGACGTAGCATATATTTTTTTCTCTATATAATATCACTTTCATTAATGAAGTATTGCTGCAATTAATAACATAAGTTGAAATTTATTTGTGGATGTATAATTTCTTAACTAAGTTGAGTTTTAAAATAAATTTTATTTTCAGCATTGTGTAAGTGCATACAGGATGAGCAATAAAAATATTTTTTTTCTTAGATATTTCATATTAAATCTGAAGGTAAATGCAGTGATATTCAAATTTAAATGAATATATAATGTATTATTAGCTAGTTAATTAATCAACATAATAGCTTTAAAAATTCTAGTACTTAAGATTTCAGAAACAGTATAATAGTTATTTAATTGAGAATGGGTGAATTTTACCGATTAGAATGATTTTAATTTCTCAACAGCTTGAAAGATCTATTTCAAACTAAAAATAAATAATTCTAAGTTATTCATTATACAATTTATAATTAAATTATTTGAGCTGATTTGAGTCCATTATAAATTTATCAGTAAAATATCAAAATTTCAAGAAAAAAAAATCCAAAATTATTTGATACATTTCTTTAATTTCATACACTTAGGCAAATCCTTGGAGCGCCCAATACATCTAAACTTTTTGAGGATATTCGCATATTCCAAAAACTACTTTTCAAACAAATCAACATTGTACCTTTCATTTCTAACTAGGAATGAACATATACGCAATTCCAGTACAGAAGGAATTAGTGTAAAACACAGCGTTTGATCTTCAACTGGGCAAGAACGTTCCTGTTTTTCGAAGATACCTTCTTGTTTGATCGCTTAAGCTCCCAGAAGAGTTGTCAGAGGCGTAACTGCTGATCATCAATCAGTCAGCGCATTTCCTTTTTTTTTATTTTTTTTTTAGTTTACTCGTTTTGTTAATTTTTTTTCTTTCTTTCTATCCCTTCTTTTTGACGATTACAGAAATAATATTCCTTTTCTCTGTAATAAAAAAATTAAGGGGAATAAAATATCGTTTTACGATTGATCGATCAGTGATTTTGGTGCAGCTGCACTGGAAATGAGAAATGAGTAACAGTAAATATAGGCCTAATTTAACTTTTTCTTAACAGAATGAGTTTTATGTGAAATACCTCCACAAAAGTTACACTAATTAAGTGAATTGGTTCCCATATTTTTGATGAAATATTTTTTCTTCGAATGTTACTTTTAAGCATTTCATGTTTATAAGGTAAAATATAATTACAGATTACATAAAGCTTTTTCTGGCTAGTAATATTAAATATAATGTCTAAGGACTTAGAATATAAAATATGTCTTATAGAGAGCCAAATGGGCTCATTAATATTTCTATTAGAAAAAAATAGTTTTGTCATCCCTTTTGTTATTTATATGGCTGCCATACTCACCATTGTCATGCGTTGTAAACAAAAACAGATATTGGGCAAGTTAAGTTCTTTCACAATTTTGTTCGTGTTGCGATGGCTCACTCGCCAAAAAGTTTTATTTGAATCCATTCCGTGTTTAATAAACATATTAAAATAACAGTAGCAAAAAGTTACATACACAATATATATATATATATATATATATATATATATATATATATATATATATATATATATATATATAATTATTTGAAATTTTAACTTTGTTTTTTTTATTTGTTAAATATTTTTTCAGATATTTGATCTCTTTCTTAATTGGTTTGTAGTGTTATTTTTTTGATCTAGATTTTTGCATTTAAAAATAATTCATTTTCATTACATAATTTCTGTAACGTACAGAATTATTTGGAAGTTTTTTGTGTAAATTTAAAATACTTTTTATGATTTAGTTCTTGTTTCTATAAATATTTGTTTGCATAACTTAAATAATATTTTAATTATATATATATATATATTAAGAAAACTTAATAATTTAAGAATGAAACGTTATCAATTTAAAAAAAATATTAATTTTACATCAGGAAATAGTAAAATCAGATACAAAGACTTGATGTACTTGACCAATATTACATATAAATGAATAACAAATAAAAATATTACTAAACCAAAAGAAAAAAATGACAATTAATTTATAAATTTTAGTTAGATTTTAAAAAACTTGTATAAGCAGATTTAAAAAAAAATATCGGGGGAAATAATTGAATTGAAAAAAAAATGTTGTTTTTAAGAAAATTGAATCATCTAATGAAATAAAGAAAAAATGTATGAAGTTAAAGAAGTAAAATTACTGTCATAGGCTTTGGACTGAGAACAAGTGGGTTTTTTTTTATAGAACCTAAGGTTAGATAATGCTTTATAATTCTTAAAGACAAAAATTGAATAAGGAATCCAATACCAAATATCAGTATGAGGTAAAATTTAATTAATATAGCATAAATAAATATCAAACATCAAAATATAAAACTTTCTTTATTTAAAAAATTTAAAAATAAGATATATATATATATATATATATATATATATATATATATGGAAAGCTAAGAAATTAATTATGCACTACTTCAAAAATACCAGTATTGTATGTTAGATACATTTTAAAATGACTGACTATTTCAAAATCACATGTAATGCGAATTAAAATTTTTAGGTTTAATACATTATTAACACAATAAAAATGAAGTAACAAAAGCCAAATTTAATTTTTAAATTATTTCTAATATTTACAATGCTATAAAAATCATAATTAATTTCAGAAGAACACAAATAAATGTTAAAATGTTCGCTGATACATCCATCCATGTTTTTAAAACAGAATTATAGTAACTATGATAAAAATAAATTTAAAAAAAAACATCAGAGCTAAATTTAGTATTTTAAAGAGTATTTTTTAATTTTTTTTTTTGTTTAAAGTAATATTCTATTTCTAAATTATCATAATTTAACTGAACTTTTCGAAAATGTGTAGGAATTTCAGCCAAATAGTATGTTTTTGTTAAAATTAGCATAAGTATCTACCAAATTTCAATCACATAAGATACAATTATAATTAATATTTCTAAAACATGAAATGAGTACATTGGTACTCCAAGAAGATACATTATTAACACAAAAATATAAGGACTGTCTTTTATCAAAAATATTACAATATATTTTATCATCAATAATTTAAAGTTTAAAATCCAAATACTCAGTTTTAATTATATAATTAATAGTCTGAAATACAAAATGACCAACTAGATGAAATGTAAAGATATAAATAATGTTTGAAGTCTAGATTAGAGCATTAATTTGAAAAATACTAAGGTCATTTATATTTCTAAACAATATATAATTATTATGATTTGTATAATTTTGTTCATTAAAGTGTAAAAAAAATGTTAGCTAAGCTATTACTAACAGGGTGACTTGTAGTAAGCATTTAAATTGCTTGATTAATTAATTTGATTTTAGAATCAAATAAATTGAATAATTAAATCTGTCTATAAGAAGGATATCACGATGCCTTAAATATCAATAATAATAATAATAATAATAATAATAATAATAATAATCAAGATATCTGGATAAAATTTATTGTGCGTATTAACTGAGACAAATATAAATAATGTAAATTGTTACTATAAATGTTGATTTCTGATATTTCAAGAAGCCTTGGATTTAAAAAACAGTAGCATGGAAAAGATAAAGTTTAACTCCCTAAGTTTTACAATGAGGGCCTTTGAAAGGTTAAGAAGCGTTGGGCAAAATATATAACTTTCCATGATGACTATGTAGTGAAATCTTAAAATTAATAAATAAAGATTGTTCCCGTTTCGATTATTCTTGGTAATCACTGTGAAAAATTACAATATTGCATGTAATTTCACGCTATGCTTATATATATATAAATATATATATATATATATGTGTGTGTGTATGTATGTACATAAATGACTTACATAATTCTTAAAAATTCATTACTAATTATTCAAGTTTCGAATAATAAAGTCCTCAATTTTCTAAATAATACTTCATTTCCAGGTATTGTTGTTCGTTGAGGGAGATTCAATAACAATATAAATGACGACACAGTGCTATGTCGGCCGCTAAGGCCGTCACGAACTTAACATATATGACAATAATATCAGAGAGAAGCAGAACAGCTAAAGTTCGAATTTTACATTGTGTTTTCTTGCGATGAGCGGCGCAGTGTCTCCAGCATTGGCGAGGTGAAGAGAGTGCTTTTTCGCTGTACATCGAGTTTTGTAATTGGTATTTTCAGGGACATTTTGTCATGCATATGATTTCACCAGTTCTAGATGTAGGGATTCCTCAGGAATTTAGTTACAGACAGAAAGTCTAGCAGGGATTATTTCTGATAGATTTATAACCATGGAAAAGCGGAATAAACAAATGTTATCAACGCGTAATCTAATAAATAAAAGTATAATTTGCAATTTGATCAGGAAATAAAATGAACTCATTACATTTAAATTACAGAATGGGAAAAATTAGGAAATTAAATTATTATTAAGAGAAATTATTAAATTAAAGTTAAATCATTATATATATATACTGCTGACCATTAAAATGGCAACACCATGATAGAACGATTTGACTCAAATTATTAGTATTTCAGCGCATTTAATCAAAGCAGGATGGAGGTAAGACATCAGAAGCACTACTTAAAAGAAAAGTTGTGTAGTTGTTTTCATATTCGGAAAGCTCTTTGAAAGGTAGGAGTTTGCTCAGAATGTCTTGCTATACCTCGTATAAAAAGAAGAAATGCTTACCAATTAGTGTCGGAATTCGATAGAGGCAGTATCATCGAGAGGGAGGGTGGATTATCCTATCGAGAGGGAGGGTGGATTACCGTTACATGATATCGACCCTCTTTCAGGTCGAAAACGAAACAATGTCTTGGGAATATGGAATCAACGGTTTGCTGAGAGTCATATTCTACGGCATGCGGGATCTCCATATTCGCCGTTGACTAACGCCCTAAGAGGAAAGACATATTGCGAGGTCGACTCTGTAAAATCATATAACCACATCACGGACCATAAGTCAGGAAATTGGCATGTTTACAACACCCAGTACCCATTCGTACGGTGCGACGACGTTTGTAGCAGCGTGGAATGTCAGCATGGTAATTGCTTCGACTTCCTTTGATAATGCAGCATAGAGAGAGACAGCAGCTATGGTGCGAGAAACGACATATCTGGATACAGGAAAGGCATAGTGTCATATTTTCATACGAGTCCCGGTTCTGCATGCAGTATTCTACGAATACTTGACTGGAGGCTCCAAGGCAACCTCTCGTCGTCTGTCTGCAGTTGATATCGATATAGGGGCCCTGCATCTGGTATGATGGCTGGGACAGTCATTGAGAACTCGTCATGTGCTTCTCTAGTTCGGATCGTCGGTAATTTAAACTCAGATAGGAACAATTCTAAAATCTTACGTCCAGTGCTTGGGGTTTATATTCTAGGTCTGCCAAACGCCATCTTCCAACTAGATAATGCAAAAGACATGTTGCACGTCGTGTTCTGACCTTTCTCCATACACAAGGTATTCGATTGTTGCCCTGGCCTGCAAGGTCTCCAGATCTTTCACCCATCACATACATCTGGTCAAGGCGTACTGAGAGACGGCCCCGCTACCTCTCTTACGCTAATATGGTTGATGAAGGGCGGCATAGAATTGAAACAATAGGGATTGAATAGTCCGTTTCTGTCATCCAAGCCCAGTTTCCAGAGATAGAATTGGAGGATTAATAGGGTATCGAGTGGTTTATGCAAGATGGGCATCATATGAGAAAAGTGTATTTCTTTCTTCGTAAATATTTCAAGAATAAATTTACTGTATTAGATTATCCCAAATTTACTGGCACATGAGTGGATTTGCCTCCAAAGGCACCTGATCTTACTCCTTATTATCGTTCCGTTTGGTACATTGAAAGGAACTCTCTACCAGAACAATCCCACCATGCTACATGAGCTTGAATAAAAGAATTATAATGTTTCGTCATTGACTTATATTTTCGCCTGAATTATTCAATTACTATTAAAAACACTAGGAATAGTACTTTATACATTTTGGTCGCATTTAAAAAAATACCATATTCTCAGTGAATATATATATACATATATGAGGACCTGCATTGTTACTTATTTTCATTTCTTAAATTTTCTTTTACTTTATCACAACTATGTGTTTTAGCTCTGCAGTCAAATATTTTCCGTCAACCAACTTCACTTGTTTTTACTGTAGCCGTTATCTTACTTTCAGCAAAGTCAACAGGTATGGGTTTACCTTCCCAGCCTCAATCGTATAAACTTTTTTGCAATCTCTTTCGCATCCTCTTTTACCATTTTTCTCGTCTTATGTTTGTCATGTGAATCGTGCCGATTTTCTCTAGAAACCGTCTTCACCAACTTCATTTTGATTCTGTTTTGATGTTCGTGTTAACGCATTCGATGAAGAAGGACTTTCCACAAATAAATATTTTATTAAGGAGTAGAGGGTATCTTCTTAGGACAGATAGCACACATTAAATGGTGGTGGGAATTCAGAAAAGTACGCACAACTATGACGTTTTACATAGTAAGCAGAAAATGAGAAGGAAAACAGAGGGCACGAAAAGTATTCGATCAGCTGTTAAACGTCTGAGAGTAAGAAGGTAAATCCATCCCTGTCGACTTTAACTAATGTGTATGCGACAACTGTATTGGAAACATGTGATGTGGTGGTCATATGTGGTAGAGTTGAGTGTCAAAATAGATTGTTGAGATAAAGTAAAATAAAGTTTAAAAAAATAAATTAAGTAGGTATGTAGGTCAGGATATAAATATAATGATCGTATAATAAATATGTGAAGAATAACTTATACAAGGCACATGGGTTTATTTGTAGCTTGGCTCATTCACCCATGAAATATATATACTATATCTTCAAAGTACAATAATATTTTTCAAATATTTGTTAACATTATATATAAAGCTTTTTATATGCATTTAACTATCTCGCTTTTACACATTTATATATGCATACACTCAGAGAGACGCATACAAATATATATATAGAGAGAGTGAGTACCCCGATTTCAATTAGAACATTTTAAATTTCGTTCAATCAATATAAGACTATACGTGATATTAGACCAAGTGCAGTAGTTTTTCCATTAGAGTTTTGATTATATGTGTATTAGATTTATTTATGAATTTCTGTAATCCATAACTCAAGTACCATTTCCTTATTTTAACATGTAAGAAAATTAATAACATTAAACTTTGACAGAAAATTTATCAACCTTTAGAATCAATATTTGTACATATAATTTGTGTTCGGTACTTGTAGCAAATAATTTATGAACATCCCTAAATCGATTGTTAAACGTCATTGAAAATAATCATTAATAATGATAAATTCTGTATATATATTTACATGATATTAAAATCATAACGCAAATGTAGTATAAAATGATGCGCAATATAGTTATACGATTTCTATCGCTTCAAATTATCCATTTAGAAAATTAACAATTAATAAAAAGTTATGAAATGTATTTAATTTTTGTTACTTTTATTATTTAGAAATATTATATTTAACAAAGGAATTGACTATTGAGGTAAAGCAATATTCAGAAATTCAATGGAAGCTGGAATGTTGGCCATTTTCTCTTGAGTTTTTCACATTCAAATGGTTCCTCTGTATCTTTATGAACAGTTTGAAAAAAATATGTGAACAGAACTTCTTAAGTGGTAGTTTACTCGAGCATATTTGTTCCTGGCTTAAAAGTTAGGTAGAGTATATTGAATTACAATTAACACAATACTTCATTGAATGAAACAACTTCATTATATTTTTTAAAGAAATTATTTTCTAGATTTCATCGCGTTTGTCAGATAAATATGGCTGAAGATAATTTTATAACTTGCTTTATTAATAATAAAGTATTCGCATTGTATTAAACATATGTAATGGATTGTGAGTAACGTGATCTATTTTAAAATTTCGGTCAGATTTTGAATACATTTGTCTTAATTTACTAAAAGAAATTATTGTTAACTCAAAAATTTTCCTTGAAAACAAGAATTCTAAGGAAAACTTATTCTGAAGTCAAGCAATAACTTAAAAATGACATTTACGCACACTCAACATACTTCGTCCTCTGTGTGACAACAGTCCAAATCTTTTGAAAGAACCATGCAATCCTTATTCGTTATAATTTTTTATCATGATAAAACATTTTTAAAAGTAAAGAAGAAATCTTAAGGAACTAGAATAAAAACTGAGAGAAAAAATTTGCGAAAGGAAAGAATAGCAACGATTGATGATCAATACGTGCGTCTTCGACAACTCTTCTGGGAGCTTACGCCATCATCAGATTTCGGTATCTTCGAATAACTGGTATGTTCGATCCTAATTCAGGATCAACGGGTGCTGTTCTACACTAATTCTCTTTGCAATGGAAATGTTCAGACGGCTCCGTTCATTCCTCGTTAGAATTGAAATGGTGCCGGGTTGATTGATATACAAATTAGATCAGGGAAAGTAGGAATAGCTTTTAAGGGTACAAATGGATTGATGGCTCTAGGAGCGGAGTCTTTGTAAACAAGGAAAATTAGATCTGGAAGCTTTGAAGTCCTTTCGTTATTTTTGTTCGCGATACTCTGTTATATAATTGATTTACATCGGATGCGAAACAATTAAGGTGTGCTGATACCGATTCGCAAAATATATGATTAATAGACTCATTAACACATGTTTTGGTTTCATTGTGTAAGTTCAATTTAGCAGAGGAGGGCCTAAGCAATAAGGGCTTAATGAGTATTCATAATTCAATTTGTCTTAATTATGTACATATATATTGTGTGTGTGATTATTTATCGTTCTATGTTCGGATGATTAGGAATATTTTCAACAAAGCTATACATTAGCAAGTTAGTTTCAGCTAAAATACGTTACATTTACAATAGTTATGTTAACTTTAAAAATTAAAATTAATTTAAAATATATTTCTGCATATTTATAGTTATATTGTAAAATTAAAATTTTCATTTCTTTTTTACGACAAATAAATTTAGTTTTGCTTTGTTTCTAATGGGAAATGATAATTATATCAAACATAATAATTAATTGTTGGATATTATTTTTTAAAATTATTTTTAATAAAAAACTGGAGCATATGATTTTCCTAGCAATTCATCAACAAAATAAGTGATTTTAATTCAGACTATTTTGATTCATTTGCATTTTATATCAGTTCTTTGAAACTCAAGCGTCTTTCATTCAGATATAATAAGTATCCATAACAACATGCGCATTTAGCACAAAATATCATCAATAACATTATTCAAAAAATAGTGATAGTCTAGAAATTTAATTTTTTATTTTCTTCGTTCATAAGATACACTAGAATAATTTCATATTACATTTCAGTTGTTTTACGAAATCAGTTATTAATTTGGAATGGCTTATTTTTTATTGTTTACTTTATTTGTACGTAAATGTTAAATCTGCTATATATGTAATGTTTTCCTAAGTCCATTTTACTTATTATAATCAACATGTTTTATACATGAAATATTTTTAATAATTTAAGTGCTGAAGCTATTTTTTCTATATCGTACATGTACTGTATAGTGAGAGACTGTTTCTATTTTTAACAATGTAAAGGATTTTAAGGATATTTTGTTTTTGTTAAAAAAATTTTTTGTATGTATTTTAACTCTAGAACACTAGTGTACGTAAATTTTACGCGGTCTTCCTTTATTAGTCATTTTCTGACCTTTCATTTCACCGATATATTTGTTTGATTTTGAGTGTTTCAAAGCGTTACTTTGTAGACTGCAGGCCAAGTGGTTTAATTTTTTTTGTCTACCGTTCATTTGTATCGTTTGATGAACTAGAACTCACCACGTGAAATTTATGTGTCACTAGTAATATGCAATAGACAATTTGCTCAGGTAAAGTTTTAAACATGTAATTCTAACGCAGTCCTAGTGATAGGGTCTTTATTTTTAAAATTGTGAATAGCTTATATAAAAGTGATTCGATTCTTATATCATACTGTGTTGAAGAAATGACCAAACACAAGTATTTAACGGATTAATAAATGCAAGAATTGATTTTGGAATCTGAAGGTAGTAAAAGTGGAGATAACGTTGAATTCGTTGAATACAGATGAGTGACAGTGATGCTCATCTAGTTTGTATACCTGATAAGAAAATAGAGATTGTTCCCCGATACAAGAATTTGAGTGTAGTAGGTGATATGGACAAAAGTAAAAAAAGAAAATTGAATTACATGTCCAAAAGAAAAATAGAAAGATTACAACTATTCAATATACAAATGAACAAGGTCATATTATATTTTTGGATGCTGATTTAATAAAAAGGAATAAATTGTTACGAGTGGTATACGAAAATTAGTGATAACACTAAACAGAAAACTAGAACGGAAAATACTGTTCATATTAGACCAGGTCCAGTTACTATTACTGGATTTGTTAAGGACCAATTGATTGGTTTAAATTGTTTATTTCCGAAGTAATAAAGAAAGAAATACTCACACAAACGCAGAAATAAACCGAAAGAAAATAGGTTATGCAAATGTTATATGGACGGTTAACTAAATAATTTAAATTACGACAAACTTACACTTTGTTTGGAATATTAATACTAACTTCAGCTTTACAAGATAACCATTCGTCAACAAAAATTATGTTTGATGCAACTTTTTTTAGTGGAAGGTATAGAGTAGCATCCACACAACACAAATGTGGGAAAGCTATATGTGGAGAGCACCAAAAGTCATGTATTTCTGTATATACATACAAATGTATCGGTAACTAATTACACATTACAACAACAACAAAAATAAAACGAAGCACCAAGAAGGAATTGAACGATGGAGAAAAAAATTGCCCGATAGGAAAATCATGTACAGAATAGAAAGTGATTAAAATTTCAGAAAAAATGAATAATTTATTACAGAGTTGCGTAGTTATAAAGTAACGAGATCAATACGATGTTGACCCACCTCTAACCTGAAGGCAAGCTGCCACAATACGTGGCATAGAGTGATAAAGCTCTCTGATGGTCTGCTGCGGTTGCCAAATTTGCTCTTATTGTTGGGCTAGGTCATCCACATTCCCTCGTAGATACAGTTGCCTTCCCATCATATCCCAGACATGCTCGATTGGAGAGAGATCTGTTTGCAAAGGAAATGTTTGACAAGCTGTTAGACAATTCATAGCAACACGTGCCGTATGTGGTCTGGCATTATCTTGCTGAAAAATATGTCCAGGGTACTGCAAAAGAAACGGTAGCAAAACAAGTCTCAGAATGTCGTTGACGTATTGCTCTGCTGCAAGTGTGCCACTAATGACTACCAAAGGAGTCCGGCCATCAAGAGAAATGGCACCCCAGACCACAACTCCTGGTTGAGGGCCTGTGTGGTGAGCAATAGTGAAAGCAGGATCGGCACGCTGGATGTCTCCAGACAAGTCTTCGATAATCGTCAGGACACAGTTGGATGCGGAATTCGTCGATAAACACTATACGACCGCAGTCAGTATCATTCCAACCTGATCAAGCCAAGCACCACTGTAATACACAGTGTGCAGATTAGTGATGATGATGTGAGTGGCAGATGGCGTAGTGGTTGGTACGAGCATAGATTTCGCTCTATGAGCTGTCTGTAAATGGTCATGGTGGACACTCGTGTGCGGGTCACACGTCTGATAGTTGATAAAGGTGAGTCATGCGCTGTGGCAGTAGATCTGATAATCACTCTGTCCTCCCGATCTGTGGTGGCCCTAGGTCAACCTCAACCATCATGATGCTGAAATCTGCTATTGTCCACCCATTCTTGCCAGCATCTTCTAATCGCTGCATAGCTTCGACCTATATGACGAGCGATTCTCCGATTTGTCCAACTTGTTTCTTTCAATCCAATGATACAACCTCTTTCAAACTCTGACATTTGCTCGTAATGAGCTCGAATCCTGTGGTGAGGAACTTTTTATTCGTCGAAAGGTATCCTAAATCTCAGTGAATTAGAAAACTTGACCATCAGATTGAGAATCGCTTCTTATATACACCTGTTGAGTGAACAATTCCGATGCGTTGTAGCTCCCGCTATTTAATCATTGGACACCAAATTTTAATTATTTGCATGTTCGGTCTAAATATCTTTGCATACGAGTATACGAAATTTCATTACAATTCGACAACTTCTTCTAGGTGCACGTTTTTTTTTTTTTTTTTTTTGTTATAGAGAGTATTATGTAAATTTATTTTTCAATTGTGAAGATTATGTTAGATTTAAAAGGCGAACGAATTTCATTATATTTAAAACCAACATAAATGTAATATAAGTAAATAAAATGAATTTTACGTGAGCATGAAAATTTTATGTATCTCTAGTGATAGCGGCATATATAAACACGCTAGTGTTCTAGGTTTAAGTAAAAAGTGTAAATTCTCTTGTTAGAATTTCATACTTTGCATAATAATTTTATTTCGTGAAATAGAAACAAAATAATAATATTTGAATTTTTGAATGAAATATTCTGACAGTTTTTGTACTATTCTTATTTTCGTCACTTTTTTTGAAAATTTTTCAATCCGTTATTTGATAAACACGACATCTAATTTAAAAGTTAGTTATTTAAATAATACATTAAGATGTATTTTCCTTAAGAAAAAATACTTTAACATAATATTTATAGAACAGGGCATAAATATATTTTGAAAATATTTAGATATGAATGTAATGAATAATTTCAAATTTTGAGCTTTAAGCAGTTATAAACTTATAAAATTTCATTCTCGTAAGATTATGTCGATTTCATTTATGTATGATTAATCGGATTATTATGTCGACTCTGAATTGAAATTTATTTTTCATTTAGAAGGAACTGAAAGAGTTATGTAAGAAGGAATTTTAGGAATTGTTATTATTTGAGAACAAAATTAGAAAGTTAATAAAGTTTTCTTATAATCCTTAAATCCAGAGAAAGGAATGAATTAATTGAAAACATTTCAATATCTTTCGAGTCATCATATAATCGCTTTCTCATTAATTTCAGTATTGTAAGAAAATAGTAATATTTAATAATCCCATGAGATTTATTACATCAATACATTGGAGAAAAATTTAATTTGTTTGTGTTTTCCACAATTAATATCGTGTTTAAAATACTCAGAAATTAATTCATTAAAGCTTAATAAATATCGTAAATGTTAATATTAAGAAACTATTCAGAGAATTTATTTGACTGTGATTTCTTCACAAATAACCAAAAACAATAAATATTTCCGAAACATATTCAATAGCTTAAATATATTTCAAATAAGGATAATTAATGCAATTAATTCATACTTTTATAAAGATAAAATTGAAATTTACTCGCATAATGGTAAAAGATAGTGTGATACCCGCTTTATTCCTGAAAGACGCAAGCGCACCTTTTGCATCGAAAGTGTAAACACTTTCTAGAAATTTCTAAGAATTAGGTATACATATCGTATTTAATAATATATTCGAAATGTCAAAGTTCAACAATAGTTTGAAAAAAAAGAGCTCCAATCCTTCATATAATTTGAATAAATTTATTGAGGCTTAAAATTAGAAAACAAATGTTTAAAATTATGATAATTTATTTCATTTAAATTATGTATTTCCATGGCAAAGATATAAATTATGTTACTATTAATAAAAATATGGGACATAATTTTCAGCTGAAACATAGTTTCAGTTTTATAAATTTCTCTCTCTTTCAATTACTTATTAATAAAGTTAGCGTTTCTACAAGTTCTTTCTTTTATCGACTCCACGTGTTTCAGAAAAAGCAATAATATGGTGAATTACTTAATTGAGAACTCTAAAGAAAGGAGAGCAAACTTTTAGATTCTTCGCATAATGTAAAAATTTTAAAAACTACCAAAAATCTACAGAAAAAAAATGAAATTCTCTTTCAATTTTTGAAACATAATGTTGTAATACCTGAATGAAATATATGTTGTAAAATCTGCTTGGTTTTATGAAACGAAGATTATACGTGTTTGTAATAACTAAAAAAAATCAAAATGTCATGAAAATATATTAAATAAGTCAAGAGCCCAAATAACTAAAATATCACATTGATATAATTTCATTAATTTAAAGCAATTTATTTCTCTAGCTATTTTATTAATTTTCAACACACACACACACACACACACATATATATATATATATATATATAAATTCAGTTATTTAAATGAATATTTGTATTTGTAAAAGTAATTTTATCTGTATTAAAAGAAGAAAGCTAGATTTTAACTGGTTCGTATCTGTCATTTTTTAAAAAATTAAATCATTCATAAGCATGTAAGATTATAAAAACTAAAAATATAACAACACTATAGATAGAACTCTAAAATTTATGAAATTTTATTGTATTTATTACCAATTAAAATTAAATATTATCATACTGTACTAAAATCATAAAAACATGAAAGAAAATTTTCTTAAAACATTAATTTTTCAAATAGTTACTACTAAAATTAAACGAATTGTTATATGATAACGTATATAACTATTAGCAAATGACGAAGTAATCAAATAAGAAGAAGAATAAAGAAATACAATAATTGAAGAGGTATATTTCAGTGTGGATATATCTGAAAAATGCAACAGCAGTATCAGCAGATTTAGACCTCTAGACTGTCCCTTTATTCAAAAAGAGTACATTAAAAATTAATATTAACGAAACGAAGTAATCTTGATAACTATACAAAATGGTACAATATAGGTTTAAAATTTTTCATGAAACAAATGAATAAAGTAATTTTAATTTACTAGAATCACTTTTCAAATGGCATTTTCATGTAACAGGTTCACTTAATAATGAATGCAGTATTTATCATTGAATATATACTTGAAAACAATGTAATACTCTTTTTTCATACAAAACTTATCTTGTAATTAATTGAAAGTTAAAAATTTATGCTTCATATTAATAATCAGTTCAACTTCAGAGAAGAACGTGATGGTTATTGATTCTGTTTATTGCTTATTTCTAACACTTCTCCAAAGAAATAAAAATGATTGGATGTGTATATGACATATTTTAAAGGTTAAAAATTAATTCAATAACCTTCTTCCGTATCTCCAAATTTCATTTTAATAATTCTAAAATCTAAATTGTTGGCTTGTAAGGAATAATTATAAATTTAGAAACTATACTTGGAAGTGAGGAATATCAAAAATTTTGAAAAAAAAAATCAATAAAATTTCATTGAAAATAACCTCTAGAACTGTAATTTATTACATAATTTCAAACCTATATAATTGCAGGCAAAGAATATTTAAATGGAAATTAACATACATTTATTTCTATGCGGGGTTATATTTTAACTGTTAAAACTCAAATGAACTAATGTATTTTTTCTCTTTCTTTTCTAACATATTTTTCTCTAAATTTATCTACGAAAATTTATTCCCAATGTTATTTATTTTCATTAAATTAAGAATTCTCTCATTTCATACAGAATTAGAATTTCTTCAAGTGTCTAAAGCAAAATGTTTAGCTTCTAAGTTTACTTTAGCAAGCTTTCTCGTAAGAGTGTCTAGAAACTATTTCTTACTCGTGTCTACAGTTTTATTTTATGATAGTTTTTGTGTTCATTCCACAGTTAGAAGTAATTTCCTTGCAGTTTTGAGAAACTCAGTTTTCAATTAAAATAAATCAATAAAAAATTAAATGGTAAATTTCTCCGAATCAATTAAACTTTAACTTCTCAGAAACCTTTAAAAATGATTCAGTAAAAAAAATCTATCATTATTTTATTTTAATATTTTTCTCGCTTTAATCATTAATTAAGACATCAAAATAAATTTCATTTGGAATAAACAATTATCATCAAAATTTTAAATTTTCTTTGAAAAACACTTGCATGAAGTACAATACCTATGATGAACTTACAAATTTACCGATACCATCACATATAATAGCATTCAAACCTGTAACTACAATGAAAATCAAAAGTATTGATTGAATTTAAAAAACTATATTATATTTTATATATATATATATATATATATATATATATAATATAGTTTTTTTAAGTTTAAACAATACTTTATGTATATTAAACAATATTATCAATATACATTTGATGACTAAGCTGGAAAAAAGTTTTAAGGAATGCAAAGGAGTGTAATAATTTACATATTATCATACTTCAGATAAAGCTTCCCGGCAAGGAGCAGATAAATTTATAAAGACTTCGAATACAAAAGAAAGCTTAAGCAATGATTCCTTAGAGATAGATTTGGTGATTTAACGAGGAACTTAACGGCTGGTGAAAAAAATGAACGTTCCCGAAGTGTTATAATCTTAGTGAAAACTTGATTGAGTCGAAAGTAATGGGCTCTTCCGGAATTTTCTCTGAGACGTCACATCTGGCCATAATAGCTGCAAAGAGAAGATATGCGAAGTCGTATTGAATCAATTGGAAGAGATTAGCATTTGTTGAGTGGATCTATTGAGGAATGTGTTGGTTGCGTGATCGAGCAAATATGCCGGGAAAGGTCTGTATCTGCTGAGGACTGTCGGATACTGCCTTGGAAATGTAGAACATTACTACAGAGATTTGTCCATAGTATGAACTAGGAGGATAGTGAATTGAACATTACTGATACTAATGTGGCTACTATTACAAGTGTAGCGATAAACCCTAAAAGTTCTATGTTTTCTGTTTGGGTTGTTAATATGTTCATGCTTTGGCGCCTGTTCGTCTTGTTCTAAATATTCGTAAATAAAGCGTTATTCTCTTTTTTGGACTGATCTTACACGCAGCCAACCACATGATTGAATTTTTGTAACAATATATAGTTACTACGAGTATTACTTCTATTGTTGCATGGATTCTGTTATATACCAGAATCCATGCAACAATAGAAGTAATAGAAGTAATAGAACAAATGATATATCCTTATGATATATCCAACAATAGAAGTAATAGAAATAATGATATATCCTTTTCTCTCTGACGGAGACAACTCCTTATAAAATGACAACAATAGTTCGTAGAGACACCAGTTAAATTTATAACTTGACATACAAGTGGCAGCCAAATAAATCTTGAATCTAAGTGAGATTATTTTACATCGCTTAACAAATAGCAGCACATAATAGTAACACTAATTTGCTTTAGGAACACCATTTGTCATCAAAAAAGGTACATTTTTAATCACCATTGTATTAGTCACTTAATTAAAATTTTAAATTTAATTATATTTTATTTAAAAGATTACTATCGTTAAAGATTTAAATAATTTTATTGCCTCTTTATATCATTCACATTATAAGCTTTAATCTATGATGTAAATGATATCACATTACAATAAACAATTAATCTTTCATATTAAGTATTTAAAGATATTAATGCAATATTCATTGTTATAAAATTCCCTTTAGGAATCCTCATCCCGATGTGCTCAAGAACCACTGCATATTCAAAATTATTGCTTTCATTAGATTAATTTATCAATTTAATTTTAATTGACTGGATCCTCCGTATAGATTGAGTGTTCACAGAGTTTTCTTTCTCTTAAAAATTCAATGCATCCTCATAAATAGAAAATGATCTTTTCTGTAATTGAGAAATACTGAATCTGTAATATATTAAAAATCCAACGTAATCATTGTACTGTTAAAAGAGCCCGCATTCATTCCTAGTATCTCATAAGCCCAACGTCCTATTGTGTGCTTTCGTCTGCAAATTATGTTAAAATCCGCACCGTAATGAATGCTTCACTTGAAAAGCGGATGGAAACTTCAGAAATGAATCCTTGATTATTGAAATCTTATTGATTCAGCATATTTCGGATAAAGTCCTTGGCTGTCATGACTGCTGATAAATTTGAGTGAAATTATCAACTGGATGAGTTTGTGAGAGAATTAAATTGTTAAGGATGATATAGGTGCACTTATTATTAGTTCATTTTTAAAATATTATTGACGTTGAAAAATTTTCCCTTCTTTAAACGCTGATGAATCAGATTAAACTAATTTTGAGGTGTGGCAACAAATTGGTAAGATCTACTGTAACAGACCATGACACACAGGTATAGTACAGGTACATGACAGGTATCGCAATTCCTATGGTGGTAACCGGCACGTGATTTATACTCTCAACTATCCGAAACAACAAGAATTACTATACAGATTTTGCATCATTAATTTTTTTAATGTTTTAATAAAATTGTGAAAAAAATACTATCTTAATTTTCAGGTAGTCTGACTCTGAAATTGCTATTCAATTTAAATTAATAGGCTTTAATATTGTAAACTATAGTAGTTGATAAATAATGTGAATGTTTCATTACATAATAAATGCGTTTTTTACCAAATGAGTCCATATAGACCGGATATGTCTTTCTTGTTACCAAAACCTCTTTATGAGGGCTTTTAATACTTTTTGAACAATAATTTAAAAAAGAAAATGGTTTTGACCAATAATTAATAGTTTTTGTTGTTATATGAAATTTTTAACGGCTCGTTTTTGAGCTATTTCAGTACATAATTCTTAAGCAACATCCAAATATTATTTCCTAAAATATATAACTTCAATTTTCCTTAACATATATATATATATATATATATATATATATATATATGAATTCTTGCATAATACTTTATTAACAGCAAATATTTTTAACTATGTTATTTCTAAAACTGTATTTCACCTTACTGATAACTTCTTTACGAACCATTTACATTTATACATACCATCATTGCAGTAGCCGACTAGCTCCGTTCACCCTAACCAGGAATAGAAGGTAGGTGATGTTCAAGTCAAGCCGTCCATTCATTTCTCTATTTTACTAAAATAATCTATTAGTTCATATAATGGAAGCTGCTACTCATTAAATGGTGTTGTTCCTCAAGTCCCCCTTGAAATGTGTTGTGAAAGCTATAACAGAGAATTATCATCTCAAATGTTCTTCTATTAACTAAGCCTTTAAACTCAAAAATTACGGCTTAATACTCTAAAGCCTGTCATGAAAAACTTAGTGTTTTCTCTCAATTTTATTTCCACCGGAACCTTAGACTTCCACCCACTTAATTTTACAGATAACACGAATCTTGATATTTTGCATTTATCAAACATCTTATTTTGTAGTTTTCATTATTAATTCCTTGATTATTATTTTTGAATTCAAATTTAATGCGTTTAAACTTCAATTACACATGCGCATTTAGATTCAATTTAAAATATTAGCAATATTCTAAACAATTCCGTAAATATAATTCATTCAAGGAAAGAGTAAAAATATTAGATTATATAAATTCAGACATTTTAATATTTTTTTCCAGAGAATTAAGTAGGAATTCAATGGATATTTTTAATATAAGCTTAACTTCATTTCTGTTCATCCTACAAAAGAAAATGGAGAACAAAATGTATGTTGAAATGACATTTATATTACAATGTTTGTCTCCAAATTGTTTTTATCATGTAACACTACATTGCATTTATCCTTGATGCAAATAACATTTATGATGCGACAACTCTTAGCATCAGATCGTCGGACATGAAAGCAAAATGTTTTTCAGTAATTTTATTTATTTTACCCCTTGTTACTGAAAATGTTATGCCGGTAATAAGGATAAACATTGTATAAGCCAATATAATTCCAACAGAAATGTTTATGTTGGCAAACATTATTCGAAACAAAACTTGTAAGATATAAGTCAACATTTATTTTCAACATATTAAATATAGGCCAAAAAAACTATATGTCTATTTTCGTGACAGACTGAACATATTACATATATATACGTATATAATAATTAAAATGTAATATATGCTGTGTTGTTAAATATTAAATATTTTATATTTATTAATGAATGTGTAATTTTAAAAACTGTATTTCACAAATGATTAAATTACATACATAAAAGAAGTTATCTATTAGCTTTATAGAATAAATTACTTAATTCATTATAAAACATTTTTGAATATTAATACAATATTTAATTTGAAACTTATATCAAAATTAGTACAAAAACGGCCAGTTTTCTTAAATATTGCATGATTGAATATGACATTAAAGCGTTTGTTAACTCTGCATCATATTGTAAAAAATATAATCAAAATTATCAAAATTTTGAAGAAATTATTATCAAATGTTATATGTGAATGTAATGCTATTTTTCAACGAAATAAATTAAAAGAAATATTTACAACAAAAAAATTATGAAATATTTTCTATTAACGATATTTTACGTAATATTTATGACACTTTGAAATAAAATATCCACCATATAACTAAAATACTCAGGGAATAATAAAACATTTTAATTATTTCGCTTATTACAGTATAGTTTTAAAGGTTTTTGAGTTTTCTAATTTTTCTAACCTTTAAATTGAAAAATGTGCGAACTTAAAAATAACTTACATAATACTTTAGAAATAAAATTAAAACAATTCTGTAAATGATTTATAATTAGTAATTATATAGAGTATATAAAATGCTCAGAGGCAAGCTACTATTTCTCGAAAGATATTAGCATTAATTATCACATTTTCAAAGAATTAAAAATATGTAATACAAATATCAAAAAATTATAATTTTACAATACAACGTTGTAAACTTAAAAAAGGCAAATCGTTTATTACAATACTAGCTAGCGCTTAAATTTTCAATACTATGGGATATCGTGTTATATGAAACAATCATGTATTCCAAAAAATTAACTTAAG
>BMAW01127139.1:296080-492746 GCA_019974015.1 Nephila pilipes | reverse complement strand
ATGAGAACACTGTTTATTCATTTCGCTGAGATTGGGGCAATAAGTATGAGACATTGGGCTATTCGCGGTTTCTCTTCACTAACCTTGGGGACTTTCAATTGAGATTGATTGCTTTCACTGAACAACCTTTGCCCAACCAAAAATGAAACTTGATGCATAATGTTAGTATGTAAAGCAGTTAGGAATGAAGTGAAGCGGTCGAAGTAAGAATTATATAAACTCCGTCGGAAGGAGTAGAGTATCTGAAGGAGGATCACAGAGGCGTTGTAGTGAGATGAGGTGAAGTCTAAGTGCTATATAAGAGAAAGGAGGAATTAAAGACTAGTATTGAGGGTTCGAGTAAGGATTACTCGAGAAAGATTTGGTCTAGTGTTTTCAGGAGTTGTTCCAGAATCTGAGTTGCAGTCGATGAAAGATTATTAGTAAGAGTCAGTTAGATTATTAATGGTGGGTTGAACTAAGATATTAGAAAGCTTAACCTGGAGAGCGTAATCATTGGTGTCATAGTAAATATATATTAATAAATTGTGAAAGATGTTTTGGTGGTTTCGTAATTATTTGTGTCGTAGTATTTAATATTTGAATTGAGTGATGGCACAGGAGGACACCCGGGTCGGTCGGGTGTTACAAATATATATATATGTATATGAATATATATATACATGAATATATATATGGTAAAATATATCTTTGAGTTTACCGAGAGATGTTCTTACTCAGTTGAGAATTAATGGATATAATTCAATATCTAATTTCCTCTGTAGATTCTATTCCATTGCTAGAATTGAAAAGGTGACGGATTGATTGATTTACAAATTATATACATAGAACTGAATAGCGTCCATTAATCTTCGACTAAGCAAGAACATCTCGATACCTCGAAGACTTCGAAGACGTATTTGATATATTTTTGCATGTTCGCTTAAGATCCTAGATGAGATGACGAAAAACAAATAGTGACAATCAATAAGCCATTGTTTTCTTTTTTTATTCATCTACTGAGCTTTTGTTTCTTTTCCCTTGGCATTTGAGTAAATGATTCCAGATGCTTTTCTTTCGTTGTATTCGTAAAAGAAGATATGTGGCGTCTTTTTCTCCTTGTACCCTGACCACTGTGAATATGAACCGTCAATGGAGAAAAGAACCGGTTGAAAAGAAATGAATTCAAGCCTTTTTGCCTTTCAACTGAGTAAAACTCAATAGAGAACTAGGAACTAGAATGTCTATTGAAGTTTGTTCTCATCCTCACTTCTTCCTTTTATCTGGTCAAGTTCTCAGCTGTTATTTATTTGTTAATTTTAATTTCTTTAAATAATTTTTGTTAATAAATTGTTGTTATTTTTGAGCTGCCGGCTTTTGATATCCTAAAATTTCTGACATGATCTGGAATTAGTCAATTGAATTCCATAGATATATTATCTACAAAATTTCAAATATACTTTATTTTCTAGTCGTTAGGAAGATAGAAAGTAAATGGCAGAAAAATTGGTTGAGGTTATTCTTCAGAGAATTTCGTTTTCCTGTTCATTTTGTGAAAACTTTATAAAAAATAGCCTCTAAAGTTAAGTGTATGAAACATAAAATAGAAGAGGTACAATTGTTTTGTTTTTAATTGATAATTTAAAAAAATACTTTTACTAAAAATTAATTGCTGTTAGTAATTTTATTTTATAAAAGATATTTCAATAAAACATTCTCTGATATATCTAAGTGTGTTTCTTATAATGGTTTTTCAAATGTTTCAATCTTTTTTCGAATTATTAAACGTATTATTTTTGCTCATTGTGATAACATAACAACAAGCATAAGTTTTTTTTCTAAAAAGGTGATTGATTATTTTAGTATAATGTTTTTAACCGTTAAAGCTGTTCTTGAAAAACATTTCATTACAACAATATCCAAAAACTATAAAATACATTTAAGTATGTGATATTCTTTTCAGTTTAAATCCGTTTCTTGAAATATAATTAAAACGGGAGAACACAGTGCATCTATAAAAATTAAATATTACAACTGATTTTAAATAATTGTGTCAAAACTCCAATGAGACTCATCCACCAACTGTACATTATACGAATATACATTACCGTAAATTAAATGCGTATTTATTGTAAATTTATCAGAAAATTACCTTAAAAGTAAATAACGTATTTTAAAGAAAAAGTCTTTAAAGTGCTCAATAACTTCCAATTTTAACTGTCTCAAGAACAACAAACAAGAAGCATCTGTCCATCTACATCTCTAAAAGCTTTCCTAACATTTCCTAACTTAATAAATACATCAATCAATATGATTGATCAACATCATTTGACTTTTAATATGGAATAAACGAATAAATAAAAATGTTTTTAAATTAAAGAAAATTTATTTATAAAATTGTCTTTTCAACCTAAACTAGGGAATTTGTTGATGGAAGATAAATTCTTAGGTGACTGTGCAAGCTCTTGTAAGAGTTTTCAATGATGCAACTTCTGATCATCAATCACATCCCTCTACATAGTTGTCTGACTATATTTGTATTTTTTCTCTTTCTTAACTTATGTTGTTGTTTTTTTTATTATTCTCTTTCTGATTTTGTTTTTTTTTTATTCTTTTTCTCTTATTTGAGAACAAAAGTAAGTAGAAATAAATATTATGTGGTACGTTTCTGCAACTTTTGGTCTCCTTACAATTGCTGTAGAGATGTGTAGTACAATATAAATTATACTTACCTTAAATTATAATTTGTTTCATTTTAACAGAATTTTTCTCAAACTCTTTGGTTTGAATAAATGTGATGAAAAACACACTTTAAATTGCATGTTTTAAACTCAGAAAGTTAAATAAGTACTATATGTTTTATGCCTTTCTAATCGAGATTTTAATAGTGAAGAGTTTGCGAGTAATTAACTGTCAGTAAACAGATTTGTGTTGTGATAATTAATTATTTGAACAAAATGTGTTCAAATAATTAATTATCTCAATTACCTCTACTCCAAATTTATATGAAAGAGTTTTCTTCACATAAATATTTCTTTACTTATCTTAAATAATATTTTACTTCATTATGATAGCAATAAAATCAAAATTAAATTGAAATAATAAACGTTTGAGTGTAGAAATTTGTCGGTCTTACAGGTACATCTATCCATTAAACGCAAATGTTTCTCTGTAATTGAGTAAATAATATTTTTTGAGTAAATAATTTTATACTTTTGAACATGCCTTCCTTTTTTTTATTTATCTTTTAATTGATATCATTTCCCTCTCTGAGTTTGATTTCTAAAAGGTTTTTTCACAAAGTACCACTTGAACAAATTCGATTTAGTAGAATTCGTAGAGTTTCATATTTATAATTCTTTTAGGACGTACTATTTGCATCGATTCAAATGTAATTTATTTGCATGAAAAGTGATCTGAAGTCTTGAAACTTATAAAACATTTTTCTCTGTAAGAAATTATCTATGATAAGCATTGTTCGAATAAACAAGGACGTTATTCCATTTTATTTAGTTTTTCAAAACATTAAGATTTGAAATTTAACTTGAACATAACATTTATTGTGTATTATTTTTTACTAATATAAAATAATTATAAATATCTTTATACTTATAAAAATATTTATAATAGACAGGTTAAATGCTAGAATAATTTTTCTTTTGCAATTTTATTCTAAGTGTTGTAAAGTTTTCATAGAAATCATGACGATGAGCAAAAATGCAAGAGAGCTATTAGTGCTCGTTTTGTATTCAAAAGATTTAGGAGAAATTCTAACTCAGATTTTCAGTACTTAAAAATATTTTTTTAATTTAAACTAACGTTCCAGTTAAATGTTATCTTGACAACATACAATATTTTATTTGAGAATCAAGCGATATAAATTAATTCAGCATTTAAGATTTGTTATCAAATTCTCATTACGGTATAAATGCTATGGTTCTAAAATTTAAGAATAGCATGTGATTATGTCTCTTTCTGTGAGCATTTAACATGACTAAGAAGATATTATTATTATAAGGATGCTATCTTTTGCAATAAAACTATTTTTCTTCCTCATTGGAGTATGGATACTTAGGAAATAAGAGATGTAGTTACTTTCATTCGCTGAGTGACATATTCACTGAATTAAATAGTATACAGAAGAAACTGAGTGTTTATTTAGCTGAATACTTGCCTAATACTTTAATAATAATAAAAACATTTTGTATGTTTTTTATCTCTTGATTGATTATTTGCTACATTTTTTGTAGATCTTTGATAGAGATGATTTGATAAGAATATTAATTTAACTATTCGACAGCAGCAAAACTATTTCCATAGCTGTAAATTTCTGAAGAGAAAGAAATGGATCACGTACGACATTTTCGTGACAGTGTCTCTTTATTTTTATTTATTATTTCTTATAAAAAATGGCATTTACTCAGGTTGATCGAAAATCAGACATTCCAAGACAAGGTCTTTAAGGAGAAAAAATAAATACTTCGAAATGTATTCGAAAAATATTCACTTCTTTCCATTTCCGTAACAGCTGCAACAACATTAAATATCGTTGAAGCATAGCACGTAAAACATATTCCTATTTTCTTTTATCATGGGAAAAAGAGAGTCGAAAAATCATGCAAGTAATCGTCAAGAAGAGAAAGAAAAATACAAACTTGACGGGAGTGGGAAAAGTGACTTTTTACCTGATTGATGATCAGAAGTTACGGCTGCGACAACTCCTTCGGGAGCTTACGCTATCATGTAAGAATGTTACTTTGTGTAACAGGGATATTCCAGCCTCTTTTAGGATCAACGAATGGTATTTTACTCTAATTCCCTTTTGGTTAGAAATGCGTGTACGACCCTGTTCATTCCTCGTTAGAATTGAACTGGATCCTGGCTGATTGATATACATATTAGATTAGGGAAAATAAGCATAGCCTTTTGAGGTATAAATGGATAGAGAGCGAGCGGTGCCTTTGTAAACAAAGAAAATTAGATTTAAATGCTTCTAGGCCTTTTCGTTTGGTGTATTTGCGATATTCTACTGACTAATTTATAATGGATAAGCTGCTCCGATGCATATTCGTGTAATTAAAGGGTAATAGATTCATTAACACATGCTTTGTCCGAATTATGTATATTTAGTTTGGCATAGTGTCATTTAAGCATTAAGGCAATGAAGAGGATTTGTAATTGCTTGAGTTGTAATTATCTGATGTATTTAGAATTTACACAGTTCCTGACGTAAGAATGCTTATTTTAAATATAGAATGTTAGTATTGTATTAAGTTACTGCAGCTAAGGTTTGTCTAGTGTTATATTTTTGCTGGCTTTTTAACGATCTTATGAATAAGAAATATGCATAGTAAACTTCCTTATTCCAAAACTAGGTAATTTGACATTAAGAAGTAATAAGAATAAAAGTTCTTATTTTCTTTCCCTTCCCTACTTTCTTTATAGTAATTTTTTTAAAAATATTTTGATGACAAAATAGATAGATAATTTTTATCAACAAAATCATCTTTATCATCAAAACTTATCTTTGAATCTGTTCATAAAAATTTATTGATAATTTTTATCATCAAAATGTAATTTTAAAAATATAATGGTGCTATATTTTTCAAATTCATGCTATTAAGTTTATTAGAACGTGAAGAATAGCTACTTTTGAAATTTATTTTAGAATGCTATGACTGAAAGTTTACTATTGATTCCGAAATTATAATGAAATTATTATGCAATGCATTTTCATATTTCACAAAAAAAATTAACATATTTCACACTTTATGTTTCTAGTTTAGATGCTGGTCCACGTACACGCGTATGAATTTATAACATTCCTCTAGCTTTAATTCTTCTGAATATTCCTAGACATCAATGAGAAAGGAGTAGAATTATAGGGTGTTGTGAATAAACAATATTACAATCTTCAGAGAAAGTATCATTGTGCGTGTACTGAATTAGGAACGGAATCCATATATCAATAATTTGCATTTAATATAGCATATTAAGTTGAAATGACTCTTTTTGGAACATCATAAATTCACTTTTATAGGTATTAATAAGGATAATTATGCGGTATTTGATTTGGAATTATGAATTCTGTACCAAAGAAATGAGGTTTTTGGAAATTAAATATGACTTTACTTTTCTCTAATTATATATTTAGTTTGAGAGTCATTGGATGTTTTGTTTATATATATTACAAGTTCCCTTTAAAAAAATCTAATATTATGGATAAAATTTGTATTATATTATCTACCACTTGAATTAAAATATATGTATTCAAAAACAATTTTAAAGTAAACCATGTCTTTTTAAAATTTAATTAAAAACAAATTATATATTTTCAAATCGCGCTAAGGGTATTTAAATTATTATAATTATCATCAAATTTTTTTCTACAAGACTAACACAATATTCTATATGTAACTGGGCAGGATATATTTTTTTAGTATTAATACTTAATTTTCGGTAAATTTTTAATTTGAATTACTCAGAAAAATAGTTAAAACTCACAAATTTTAATTTTCACAATTGTTTTAAAAAAGGGTAAAACATAACTTAGACCTAACTCGATGCTTATTTTTACTAAACATATTATTCAGAAAAATCAAAAACAATTTCAAGCTTTTATCTTTTTCTCAGAAAACCATACAGTTTTGAAAGAATCATCAAAAAATGATCTGGCTGAAAACTGATTTAAAGTTTGCATTCGCTGATAAATTTATTTTAAAACATTATTAAAGACATGATATGTATCCTTATAGAATTTTTAAAAAATGAAAAATAAATGCATTATCACTAAATAAGATTATGAAGAAAACAAAATTTTAAAAAAATATCGAAAATTTACTGATTTATATTTTCTCAATTTATAAAAAATAATTTCATGTTTCTGACATTATATGTATCCGATGTTCTGTTATGATTACTATATACATTATTCATGAAAAGAACATACGCTAATTCAAACAATGTAAAAAAATTATGATTTTTTTTTGTTAAATAAATCGTAATCTCACAAAAATGTGATATGAAAATGTTTCTTTCTAAACGACATACGTTATATATAAAATATGCATGCAAATATACATAAAATATAAATATAGTAAAATATAAATTTATTACACATGGTTTAAAAAAGTTTTGAATTGTTTTTAAAATAAGCTGTAATCGTAGAAAAGCGTAATATAAAATAGTTTATATCTAAAAAACACACATTATGTAAAAATATACTTGAAATACAAATAGGTAATAAATTAAAATTTAATAAACTATGTAAAAATTACACATGATATTAAAAAAGTTTTGTTTGTAATTTTAAAATTGTTTCAGAGTTAAATGCAAATTTAAAAGTGAAAAATATCCTGGCTTATACGTGATATCTTCTTTTTTTACATAATGAGATTTTCCAATTCATTTACGAGCTACTTCAATGTTTTCTGAACTAAATTATATAAATTTACTTAGTTCTTTTTTTGTGCATATAATACTCTATAATTTTTCTATTTAGCCAAATTCAAAATAAATGAGCTGCTTTTATTACAACGGTGAAAATGCTATTTAACCCTACACCGTTGGTGCGATTTTTGAAATCACGCCAAAAACACATGCTCCTCAGAGCACTAAATGAAAGAACAGGAAAAATGTTTTATTCACTTATTTTTTCATGTACATCCTATAATTGTTTTATACACTTTATTTATCATTATTTTCATAAATTTAAGATTTATCTACTTTTACAAGAAATAAAAATAGGTACCAGACCATAACGATTTTACGTTACTTTTTTCTACTAATCAAACTTTATTAATATGTTTACAACTGCACATTCATATGAAATTAATCTATATGTTATTAACATCACATCAAAATAAGTTTTTTTAAAAATAGTCTCTAGTTCTATATAAAAATGAAAATCATTATAGGACTTTAGAATGAATATGAATTTTAAAAATTACACTACCTTGATGATTTAAAATTCCATCTGGAACTTTTCAATTACATTTAACGCAATTAACAATCAAAATTAAAATTACGTAAAGTATTTTTTTTGAATAAATTTCTCAGTAAGGTAAATTCCTATTTTAATATGCTTCTTGGCATAACTTTGGAATACGCTCCAAAGCGGAGTCAACAGAAAAAAATGTTATCAGACGAAAGGGTTAAATTAATAGAAGGGAGGTTACCAATTTAGCAATTCATCGACAAAAAAATTAATTTTTAAGTAGCATGCTAAAATAGAATACAATTCTGAAAAGTGTAAAGAAAAATAAATTTTAAAAATTTCTAATGAAATCCTATATCTTGCAATAAAATAACACGTAAAATCTCTGCAGATAGCTAAATAAAAGAATGCAAAAAAAAGTTTATGAACCTATTTTGCATGTGTGTATGAAAAATGTCTTAAAAACTGAATCAGTACCATTTGCACGAAGTTAGATGCATTTAATTCTATTAATACTCCAGGTACACCAATTTTCTGTCTATTATGAAACCCGTTAAAAAGAAGTCTCTCTTTCTTAAAGCTTACCTTTCTTCTAGAAGCATCATTCATATGAGAAAACACGTGAAAGTAGAAGGAAGTAATAGAATTAAGACACCCACGTCATTTTCTCAACCGGCATAAGTTTTAAATCTCTTCCAGATACAAGTGCAAACAATTAAATCAAAATAAATCTTACGAAAAGTTAACATGATCAATACCAATGAGACCACATAACTTGTTCAGAGAAACTAGGGTTAACACATTTGGCAATTTATCTAGTAAAACTTCTTCCGACTTTAAGAGTGTAGGCTGAACTACATTCCAATGTCCACGACTTATTCAGTAAGAATATTATTGACAAAGACAACACCAATCTGAGAGGAATTCCCTCTAATCAGCATGCATCATCAAAAGATACAGTTATTTCTGTAATTCTTTTTCTTTTTATCCATATTTTTTTATTGAATCTAATGCCAACAGGTTTTTTTTATTGTTCTAGAAGTAGTTAAGTATTCAGAGAGTTCTCTTAGATATTGAGTTTATATGTGGAGAATTTCTCAAGGGTTGAATAACCTCTACTAAAACTCATGAAAACATGCCTAATTTGCTTGTTAACTTGAATTGAATTAGCATGTGAAAAAGAATACCAGGCTATTGTTTTAGAAGTTCTTACCAAAACAATTTTTGCATTTCCATGTACATCACAAATAAGTTTCACTTCATGAGAAAAGCCAAATTACGATCCAAATGCAACTCCCCAGAATCTCAAGTTCTACATGTCTTTTTTTTGATAATTTTTTCAAAACTGTGATATCTATTACGTATAATGGAAACTGAGGTATCATTCCACTGTTTTCCACATTATTAAAGATATTTCCTATCACTCGCTGCTTTTTATTATCTTCAGGCCTTATGCAATTCAGCTTTGTTTTTGATTCTTGATTCGAATCTGAAGGGGTAATTAGATTGTAAGCATATATGTCACTTCCGTTGACTCATATGAGGAGGTTGTAAGAAATCCAAGATAAATTTAATATTTAAAATTTGAATGTTAATTTGTCAATTAAGTTAGTATTGTACATAAGAATATCATACGTTTCAATGGATGAATAATGAGGTTAGTTCTAACGCAGACAAATTAATAGCTATTGCAACATAGAGATGAACAACTGATGACTAACGTCGTAGATATCAATGTTAGCAAGATTCTAGTACCTAGGATACATGTTCAGAAAACTATGATCAGTTACATAGTGTGAACGAGGAATCGTCTGGTGCGAGATGTCTCCAACTGATCCAGGAGGAACTTGGTTGGTCTCTGGAATGAAAGAAATGCATGCTGGTCCAGGAGAGTTTCTCACATTGGAGTGCAGGGTGAAGACAGCAATTGGGTCGGCAAGACTGGGGAAGTTAAATTCGTAATACCTTTTCTTCTTCTGCTGCTGCTGTACTCTTCTGATAGATGCATGGCCATAAATACCAATACAGAACGTGCGTACTCAAAACACTCGCAGTTTGCTTGTAAAGATTAGTTACTCTAATATGCTGCCTCGATGTCAAGGCAAGAATGTGCAAGTAGGTCTTTGCCGCTTCTTGGCTTAGTGAGAAAATGTAAATCAGAATATAGAGGCCGCCACAAATTTTTCGCTACTGCAGTTTTTTTTAGAAACACGCATTCTCATAGATATCAACGTTATTAAGTACCAATGAATGTTAATAATAATTTGTGATTAAAGAAATATCTATCATTATTTAAAACGATGTAAAAAACATATTTCGGACGGAAATATTGAGAAATTTATTGTAATAAAATAATTGCACCAAATGCGAAACTATCAAGTAAGAAATAGTAAATAATGCATGAAGTTTTTCTTCAATAATTAATCAAAATTTGTTTTGCGTTGATAAAATGAAAATTTTATAACTACTGAGATGGAATACCACGTTGAACATTGAAAAATATCAGAATATCTTAAATATCTTAAAATATAACGTTTTAGATATGACATGTGATTCAAATACATTTTTTTGAAAAAATACTATTCTTATTACCCATTAAGTAATACTTCACTCAGGCATTTCACATAAAACAGATTTTTAGTTTGAGATATTTTGAATTGCACATGTTTGCTCATATAAAATGCTTTAATAGAACTAAAACTACTTTTATACAACTTCTATACTCATAATATTTAGCTAGTATTTAGTTTGAGGCACAATGAAACTGTTATGAATGCTTGAATTAGGTTTTTAGCATTAAATGAATCTTCAACATTATGTAACATATGCAATAATTCATTTATCTTATATTTTTCTAATGATTTGGTTTTTCAATATATTTGAAATAATTCATAATTCTTGTCAAATGTTTAAAATAATTCATTTAATACCTAAATTTATTTATATAAAAATAATTGGCATGCAAATCCATTTATATCGTGGCATGCAAACCCATTTTATTCACTTGTTGATAAATCAACACCTTTAAGATTTAAAATTTAACAATTTACACGGTTTGATACCTTATAGTTATTACATGATTAAGTTGGTTTCTAATGTGAATTAATATATGCATAAATTTCTAATTTCAGAATATTACGAAAAAAAAGATACTTTATATATAGGGAAAAAAAAGTTTTTTAAGAAGTGTGTTGGTAAAATTATTATGAAATACATATACAACCTCAAGAAGAGGAGATTAATAATTGATTTATAACTTTTAGAAAATTATTATTAATAATATTTATCAAACTCATTTACATGTTATTTTAAGAAAAAAGTATTGATTGCATGTTCTGAGAATATATTAACAATTCCTTCAATTAAGTAAGTTGTGTCTCATTTTACCCACATTGCATATTTTATAAAAGTAATTTATTTATTCGATAATTATGCATTTTTAGGAGTATTAAATATAATTTATAAATTCTTTGAAAAAGTTCTGAAAATATTTTACATTAGATTTATAAAATCGTTTTTATAACAAATTTTAAAAATGTGATTTAATTATAGAACAAAAGAATCATTATTCACAAAATTTGAAATTATCTCCATATTTTATATGTGTTTCAGAAAAATTATCACAAAACTCTAATTTTTTTTCCAAATATGTGTTATTTAAATTTAATAGCTACAATAATTTGAACAAAATTCTGGATTATTATTATTATTATTATTGTTATTAAAGATTTGGAAGGAAAAATATTTATCTGCCACTAGTATATTTGCACTTGGTGAGCAATTAGTTAATCAATTGGTGATTGGTTAATGAATCCAAGGATTACTTCATGATTTGGTAGTCACTTTTATATTTGAAACGTGAATCTCACGAATGGGTTTTAATTTTGGATAATCCCTCTTGGACACTTTCATTCCACTAATGAAAGACCTGTAGAAGGTAGCTGAATATTTCATCACAAAGACATGTAACAAAAATAATTGATTTATTAATTTAGGTGATTAATTTAACTCATTAAAACTTAGATGAATTAATTTTAAATGCCTTTTTGTCTCGCAAAGACATTTAAAATTAATTTCGTCTAAGTTTTATGTACACGAATTACTTCAAAGATTGGGACATCTCTGTCATCCTCCATCAAGTATGAACAAATATGTAATTGTTAACTTAAATTTGTTCATTTAATAAACAATAAGTGCACCAAATGATAGTTCTTTCATGTAAGTTATTGTTTTTAATTCTAATACTCTACTCTGTTCTGTAATTAGAGCCTCTCCTCTCCACTATACGATCGTATTTTTGGCTTCGTTAATTCATTAATAATGTGTAAATCTCACAGTTATTAGTATTAAATATATATTTTAGTTAAATAAAAAAAGTTTTGTATCACATTGTAGAAAATCATAATTCCAAAGGACTGCTGTAAATATTTTACAGAAGATAATGCCTGATTTCGCAAAGAAGTTACATTGTGAAATAACATGAAGAAATATTTTTAGTTGTACAGTAATATTATTGCTTCATACTTTCAAATTTCTCATACAGTAATAATATTTATACCGACTAAGGAATACATTGCAATAAAATTCTAAAAGTATAAGTGAAATTGAGATTCCTTGTATTATTCACATTTCCCCCTCCGACAGCGTGATCCAATTTTCTAAAATATTCTACGACATAGTTTTAACATTTAGATTTAGTAAAAATTTATATTATGAATGAAATTGAAAATGACATTTCTTAGAAAATTGATTTTCAGATCTAACAAATTCATAATTTCTTTAAAACTAGAAACATTAACTTTACGCACAAAAATATTATGTATATAAAACACACTTGATGACTAAAAATTTGAATACTATTTACAATAAAATTAAACTAATGTTAAATATTTATTTGTTTCTATATCTAAATACATTTTTCAGCATTGGAGTTGCTATTTCTGCAATATATTTTAGTTTATATTTATATATCTTAAAAATCGTTAAAAATACTTAAGAGAGATCTCTAAAAAAGGAATTGATGTTTTTAATTCGTTTTCCTTCTTTCAAATGTTATTTTCATTCAAAACGTTTCTTATATTTACACAGAAAAAGAAATATTGACTTATGAAGTGTAATGTTTAGAATGCTCGATCTTTAAATAAAATGTTTTAAAATCAATATAATAATTAATCATTCTAACACATTATAAATGAAATAGACTTTTATAATACTAAAAAAGCCTTATGCTCTGAGATATGATTGTACATTAAACAAAAAATGAGATCCTGCAAGCCTTGTTAAAGGGAAAATAGTAAATTTCATTTCTTAAATAAAGTTTTGTACTAATATTTATTCTGTTCTTTCGATATATTTTTTGTACTTTCTTTCATTTAAATGAAAGTGATTGAATAACAATAATCAAATATTCATTTGTACATAATATATATGTAACATTTAAATATTATTTGATCAAATATTTTTCTTCCCCTATCTTATGTCCATCTGAAAATATATTTATAAATATTATTTTCCTTTTAATTTATGTCATTAACTACTTTAATTTATATTAAAATTTCTATTTCTTTCAAATGCCTAATAATGTGTGGAATGCACTCAGTTACTTAAATATGTAACATTTGTATTTTAAATATAGAGTGTTTTAATAATTATAGTGTTGTAATTTTAATACATAGAATATTAATTCCTGATATTTTTTCTTGTTTCTTCATTATGTAAGGAAAATAATTAAAATAGTTGTTCCCAATTTCAGACAGATTAGTTCTCAAGAGAAAGAAGCAAATCAAATATAATGATACATAAAAAAGGGCTATCTATTTAATTTTTTAATATAATTCTTAAAATAATTTTAAAGGAGATTTGCTTCAATAAGTTAAATTTTGTATTTTATTTTTTTCATACTTATTATTTGATGTATTTAAGCACATTTCATGTTTTTAAGTATTTTAAGTTAAATAGTCAAACGTTTGAACTCAATCTTGTACATTCTACCCATTACTAAGGATTAGATTTAAGAAATATATAACAAAACATCGTTTAAACCTTAAACATATGAAATGCAAAAATAACATTCACTTAAATACAATGCAGTCTTCAAAATATTTAATAACTTTTCGGGAAATGAAATTGCTTTACTAAAACTGGGTAGGCATAAAATGTAATCGTCTTTTAAATCATTCTGAAGTTTCTCAAGCATTTTTGAGGTGCATTTCAGCCCAAGCCATTAATTATAAATCATCTACTTCAAGTGTGCTTGGAACTCAGCTTAAAAATAAATTTTGTTAACATGCTTAAAAGCCATTTTAAATCATGTCTTATTTTATGCATAACCATTCAGCAGTGATTCAATGTAGACATCACACATCAGTACACATTAGCACAATCATTTAATGTATATATATATATATATATATATATATATATATATATATATATATATAAACAAACACTCTAAGAATATCCAAAACCAAAGCAAAACAGTTGAGACAAGAAAATGAATTTTAAAGGAAATAACTAAATATTAAATTAATATTTATGCAAATCAAATAAACATGTACAGATATAGTCAAGGGATCAGAAGTTGAAAATCATATATATAATATATATATATCCTGAGATAATCATAATACTTTTACGATATTCAACATTCATTACTAACAACTTTGTGTGCTCTCTCGACCGAAAATTATGTTGAAATGTGTCTCAAGATTGATGCTTCACTTAAAACCTGGAAGAGTTTCAGAAATGGATACTTGTAGATTTCAGTTAAGTTGATTCAACCCATTTTTGGAGAAGGGATTGTCTGTCTAAGAGGAAAATAGATTTGAGGGAGACTATCAAACTGGAAGAATTATGAGACGATGGATTATTTAAAATGAGAGAAAGAGAGTGTTCTTATTAAGTTCGCTTTGGTAGTTAAAGGGTTGTTGAAACACGTATTGTTTAGTGAAACTGAAGAAAATTTACTTTAAGTCCTACATATATTTAACTTTTCCGCAAAAAGGTAAGAATTAACGCTCAAATTTATAATTTTACAATACTTCAGGAGGTCTTAGTCTTTTTAACTGTAATAAAATTCAAATTTATATTTAGTTGTGAATAGTTTAAACTGTACGATCATGATTCATACGTTACTCTTTATAGGAATGGAAATAAGAGAATGGGATTATTCATTGTGGCACTGTCCAATGACCGTGCTTCCTTTTTCTAAGCAGTCAATGAATACATTGTCCACCACATTACAGAAATTCATCCCTGAAACTTTTCAGACCGATCAAACTGTTTGTCTGTAAACATCTTTGGAGCAGATTCACGAAAAGCAAACAATTATTTTGATTTTTACTTGTTTCCCTGTCTCATCTAAGTCTGTTCGACAACTCGATGAGGCAACAGTAAAAAATAACCTATGAATTAATTAAAATTGGTATAACGCAACAATACAATAATACTAATTTTCTTAGCAACACTATATGCCGTCAAAGAAAAGTGCTATTTGAGCCTGCTCCAAAAATAGTACAAGTTTTAATAATATAATTTGATTAATGAGTTCATTTCGAAAGAAATCGTAATTTGTCTTTTTGAGGAACCGCAACGAAGAATTATGATATTTTGTTTATTGTATGTTCCTTATCTAACGTAAGGTATCTAAAAGAAGTATTTTAATCTGGTTAAAAATAAATGTGGCATTAGTACTTTAGTGATCATACGATAGCAAATTTACGTCCAGCGTTGTTTTCGTCGAGTAGTGGGTTGGAGCCCTGATACCTCTAAAAGCTCATCATGTAGCTGGAATTTTGAGGTCCATCTATAACATTCCTCATGTTTCTTTCTAATGGGATGTTAATGGAGTAAACAAACATAATCATAGGCTCAAAATAAAGGTATATGCTCTAATTTGCTTTTGTACAGTTCACCATCATTATCACGTGAAAAAGTTTGAAACAATATAAAAGTTTTTATTGCAGTGATTGTTTCATAAATTTAATATAATTTTAAAACACATTCGTCTACATAGTAGATATAAAGTATATCATTCATTTAACACAAAAGTATTAAATAGTTATTCTCGATAATAAGACAGTATTATATAGAGATAAAAATTTATTTAAATAATTCAATAAACAAACTATATTTAAAACTTTAAAAATGCTTGTAAACATTGATTGTTAGACGCAGATAATAAAAAGATTTTTATTATTTAAATATACAGGTAAATTAAGTCCCGCGTAAATACTTTTTTTTACAAATATTTTTACCAAAAATCTATAACGGTTTTGAAAAAGAAAGGTATATGATTTATAGTATGTTGTTCATTAACCAAATACACATATACATGTTTATTCTATTAATCAAATTAAAACTGGAAATTTAATTATTTTTTAAAAAGACACTTTAAGCAGTCAATAAAATAATTTTATTATTTTTTTTATTTATTAATATAAACTATATCTACACAAGTTATGATATAAAAATTTAAATAATGAAGTTTAATAGAATATATTATTTAAAAACCTTTTTTTAGAATAAAAATATATTTATCAAGTAATAATTGTTAAAAGAAATGAAAATGTAGAATTGACTTTCCCTTCTTGGAATTTTTAGATCCGCCTAAAAAATGTATGATGTAAATTATAGATGTTGTTGTATTGCTAATAATTTGGCTGTAAGAAATTGAAAGCCCCCTACATGCTATTTTTAAAATTATTTAATTTCCATATTATTGAAAGTAGTAATGATTCATTAAATTTGAAATATGGTTGTGTTTCTTTGAAGTAAATACAATATTTAAATGATAGTTTTCCTTCATAGTTTAATTAGATGTTTGTTTTCTCGGTACGATATAAAACAAATCTATGAACGAAGGATTTCATTTGTAATTCAAAGTATGTCATTTTTAGAGGAAGAATAAAGATTTAAACAAAAGCAAAAAATATAGACAAATGATCTGATTTGTTTTGTTTTGGAACGCAGTCGAGAGATAAAAATATTTATAAGTTATACAGAATGATTCGGAAACAATTTTTCATACTTTAAAGATAAATACAACCTACTACAGCTAACATATTTTCTATAAAATTATGAGTCATGTTACGTATTGGTCAGCAACACAAAAATTAGGCATGGGAGGATATTAAATTGTTTACATCTGCTTATTCATTAAAAATTTTATAATAATTTCTCAAAATTGTAAACTCCAGTAATAGTATTACTTTTTTTGCAACGTTGGCGGACTGTTTAGAATGCAATGGTTAAGATTTCAGGTATTTTCTGCGTACGTGTAGTTCAGATGAATATTCGAATTAGGGATTTTCTACCACCCATAACTCCTTCAACCTTGTCAAGCAAGTATTTCGTGGAGAGTTTGTAAACGCAATTTTGTGAGGTACTCTAAACATTTCTCAAAGGAAGAACTTGACAGCTATGATGCAAGTAAACAATTTATGTCTCTTTTCCTGTCAATTTCTAGAGTTTTTATGTGTCATTGAGGCACTTGCTTGTGTCACTTGCACCAATAAATTTTGTGTAAAATATATTTGTTGTTGTATGTTCAAACTTCTCTTAAATTTCGATTCATTCATTCCTATTTATCTTAAAATTCTAAGTTTACATGATCAATATTAGGAAGTATATTTGCACACTCGCGTGTAACTGTAGAAGTGACAAAATCCTAAAAAACTCTTAAATAACCATACTGAATAAATAAATTGTAAAAAGCCGAATGATGCAGCTAAGTATCATTAAAAAAATAGAGTTAATTTTCTAAAAGGTTTTTGTCAATGAGAAACAATTCCTTTCAATAGTCATTGTATGGTAAAAAAAACTTTATAATAGAATAATTATTATTAAAGTAATTTTTCAAATATATTTTTAAAATGAAATATAATATTATATTATATATATTAAATATATTGGTAATACAGTCAAATATATTAAATTAAACTGATTAGTGCTATAGATCAGATTTATAGATCGGATTTTGAAGACTTTTTTGATTTGATAGTATATTAAATCTTTTTAAAATTCTAAAACAGAAATTTAATATTAATAAGGTTAATGTACATGAAATATTAATAAAAATTATATAAAACTTAATTAACTTGATTACTTAAAAGAAAATTATATAGTTTTTCATAATAAAATATATAAACAGATAAAATGCAAACTGTAAGGTGGGCTTGCTAGTAATTGTTTAGATAATATTTATTTTAATTTTTACGAAGGTAATGTGAATGATTAAATAAGTTTTCAGATGTTTAGTTATATTTATGATGTTACATTTTTTCGACATTATAATAAAGAGATGTTAAACCTTGTTAATATAAAATTCAGAATGTTAAAATTTATTTCAATCTAATGTTTGTAAAAATGAATCGAATTATTTAAATATTTGTTTAAAAAATGGAATACAGTAAAAGTTTTAGTGTTTTTACAAGAAGAGAAAGAGGGATGTTTTCTTTTTTCTTTTTTTTTTTTTTTGGTTTAAGATTCATGAACCAGCTCAATAAGCATAAGTATATTTAGAAGCATAATTCATAATCATATTTTACATAATTTTAGACTTGTGACTAAAACACAAGATATTTATATAAATATTCATAATTTTAAAAAATGTGATCTGCATACATATTTTCATTGGAATTTTTCAGAGTAATTTAAAACACAATAATTATAATATTTTGTAAATTTTCACAATAATATAATAATTTTGTAAAATATGCTTATGATTTTCTTTAAAAAATTCCGATATCTTTACTTTTAAATTCCTTTAACATTTTTTTCTTTTATAGGTATTGTTTCTCTCTTATAGAGACATTACTGTATAGATTTCTAGTAGAGGGCAATGCTATATACTTCCAGTATATGATGAGTATCCAGTTGAACTTGATTGTTGAGTTTATTTACTTTGATCTGTATTGAGACGTACGTAAGTTTTTTTTAAATATTTTCTTGTTATTACTTAGATGGTGCTTTTTATTTTTTTCATCAAATATGCATCGTACACAGCTCTCAGTTTTCATATATATATTTCTAACATATTTTTAAATTTATGGCACTACTATTCTCGTTAAAAAAATTTAAAATCTGCTTGGGAAAATTTAGTACCAGCAAATCATTGCTTAACCAGCATTAATTATATCATAATCCAGAATCAAATATTGAAAATGTTATACTTCAATTTTCAAATGCTAACTTTTTCATTATGAAAATGTTCAAAAAAACATTATGAAAATGTTCATATTTTCATTAAGAAAATGTTATACTTGTTTTTATGGTTTTCATTTATAATTATCTTTGTTTTTCCAAACTTTGGTATGTATTTTTTTATAAGTAGAGTTTATCTTTTCGCCATCATTTAGGTTTGGTAAATCTTATGGAATATTTGATTCTTATTTAGTTATTTTGTTTTACGATTTTAGTTTACGAAAATATTCTATGTTTCATTTCTATTGCATTTTTTTTCTTTAAACTTAAAAAAATATTACTTTAAAATTATTAATCATTTTGATTTCTTTTGGCAAGTAATTTTCCTTCACCTTCTCTACTATATTAGTTAATTCATTTCATTATTATTCACACACACACACATAACAGTGTGTGTGTGTGTAATGATTTCGCTTAAACTGAATTTAATTTTCTAACTTTCCTTATACCTTAACTATCTGAATAAGGAATTCATCATTATTTCCTGAAAAAATTCAATTTAATCTTATATTTTATTCAATCATACTATTTCTCTCTCTCTCTCTAAATCTTCCTGTCTGTGGTTCTCACTCTTTAAAGTAGTTGGGAAATTCCTACCAAACATTTTGGCTCCAGATAAAGTACGTAATTATCCCTAAATATATTACCAATAGATCTGAATTTTCTTTGTATTGATATTCCAAACGAGGAAGTTTCTTCCTCTTTTGAGTAACAATCTTCTCTAGTGTAACTATCTTCTCTGTTGTAACTATTATTTCATATTGTAACTATCTGTTCTAATTTCATGATGTAACTGGTATTGAAACCATTAGCCACATTTCTAAATTTAATAAGTACTTTATGAAATATAGGAGTTAAAAATATGAGGAAATTCTTCCATATATTTATTGTATAACATAGTTTCTTACAATTGGCTATTCCTCTATCTGTATTAGAAATCAATATAACAAATAACGAATCCATCTTGTTATTTTCACTATCACACATATCATTCATTATCGAATTAACTTTTTTTCTCATTAAGTTCTATCCATTTCGTAAAGTAGAAGAATCATACAGATATTTGTAATTAGATCTTGTTCCTTTATCCCTCAGCAAAAAAAATTCTTGAAAATAAGTGCAACTATTTATAATCTTGTCTTAGATAAATACATTTTCATTATATCTGATGTAAATTATGACATATTTTGTGCTCAAGATATCCTTTAAATATTGTAAGAACCATTTTAATGATTTATAGAATTACAACAAGTAACTTTTTAGAACAATCAATGTTAAAGAGAAATGAAAAATAATTTAAAAATTATGTATTATCATCAAACTAAAAAGAAGAATTACAAATAAAAAATAAGAATATAATTGCTCTTTTGAAGATAATAGGAGTTTTATACTTATAAATTAACAGGAGATCTGTGAAAAGATTAATTTGTTGCGTTTCCTTAACATTGAGAAATTATCGATGACGAACGGAATTTTATTCTGTTACTGACCTCGGAGAAGGTTTATTAATTACATTTCGGAATTTTTAGTATTTGTCCGACTTGTCGTGCAATTACATAAATAACCCGATTTACATTCATTTTAATGCAAAATACATTATCTTACTATCAGTTAAAAAAAACTCCTTTTTAATGACTGTTCATTTTTTTTCACATCGTATATTTGTCTTCTGCATCATTAAGTTACGATTTAATTTTTAAAATCGACTTACACTACGATGGAAAAAAAAAGATTTAAACGTAAAGTATGCTGATCTTTCTTCTTCAAGAACTTCTAATTTCTTTAGACAAAACTATACTATCACAATAAACATCTGATTAAATGGTCAGATGTTTATCAATTTTAGATAAAAAATTTAAAGAAATTTATGTTTCAAATGCAAATGTCATCGAAAGTATTACTGAGAACTGCAGTTGGTAATTTTGGGGATCAATTAAATAAATGAGTTAATATAGAGAGCACACACACACATAAAGATTATATTGTATCATTAAAGTAGAGACGACATTATAAGATGCAGATAAAGGATTTGATGTGATATAAGACTGCTGTAAAGACTTACTACGGTGTCTAACGGTACACTCACACACACGCACACACATATATGTATATGTGTGTGTGTATATAAACTGCTGTTTGTAGAAAATGCAACACCATGAAGGAATCATCAGAATCAAATGAAATTCGCAGCAAATGTCAATTATAGGATATTATGCAAATTAATAAAGTTTCAGAGCCATCGCGCGTGCGCGGCGCGCGCAGCGCCCTCTGAATTGATGCTGAAAGCGTATAAATAAAGTGCTGTAGCGGGACGTTGAAAAAAGTCTATGATTATTTGTTAGTGGCAAACGTTTAGTGAGACCTGAGTATGCCTCCACGACGGAAGAATAAGAAATTCAAGCAACTTACGGAGTTTGAACGAGGGAGGATAATCGGCCTTCGAGAAGGAGGATTTTCCTATCGCGCAATAGCAGCTCGTATGCAGCGGAACAGTTCCACAGTGATGCGAGTTTGGAAGCAGTGGACCGACGAGCACCGAACAACTCGAAAAACAGGCACTGGACGACAGAAGGTGACGTCAGAGCGCGATGATCGACACCTGCTCCGCATGGCGGTGAATGATCGCACAGCTTCCTCCAGGCAGCTGGCAGCACGTTGGTCTACTGCTACAGGTGTACAATTGTCGGCTTCGTCAATTCGTCGTCGTCTGCTGCGCCGTGGATTGCGTGCAAGGGTGCCTTTATACAGGATTCCCCTCACGGCGAATCATCGACGGCTGCGTCGGCAGTGGGCTCTTGAGCACAGAGACAGGCGAGCTGATTGGCACCAAGTTGTCTTTTCAGATGAATCACGCTTCAATTTGTGGACCCATGATGGCCGTGTTCGTGTTAGACGTTATGCCGGTCAACGCTGCCTTCCTGAGTGTATTATTGAACGACATAGTGGTCGAACACCCGGAGTTATGGTCTGGGGTGCGATTTCGTATCATGGACGATCCAATTTGATACGAATTGAGGGTAATCTCAATAGCAACAGGTACGTCCGTGAAGTGCTACAGCCCGAAGTCGTTCCTTTCCTTCAAGGCATCCCTGGAGCTATCTTTCAGCAGGATAATGCACGCCCACATGTTGCGCGGACTGTTCGAGACTTCTGATCAGCACAACGCATGCAACTTCTTCCTTGGCCTGCTTATTCACCGGATATGTCGCCTATTGAGCACGTGTGGAATATGGTTGGTCGGCGTCTCGCTCGTGATCCGCGTCCTGCAGTTTCCAAAGACGAACTTTGGTTGCGCATACAAGCGATATGGAATTCTCTTCCTCAAGCAGATATTCAACATCTGTTTGACTCCATGCCACGTCGTATAGCAGCACTTATTGCAGCGCATGGTGGCTGCACCAAATACTGATTTCGGACGCTTAATTTGTTTCTTTTGTTTTGAAAATTTCATCATTTATTTGTATCAGTACAAGTCGTTTCTGCATTAAATTTCATTTGATTCTGATGATTCTTTCATGGTGTTGCATTTTCTACAAACAGCAGTATATTGATTTTGTTTTGGTAATTTGTGTGTGTAGGAGCATGTATGTATTATATATTATATATATACATATACATATGTGTGTGTGTGTAGACATGTTGCATATACATATTACATTATTATATATATGTGTGTATATATGTATATCTATATATGTGTATATATATATATATGTGTGTGTGTGTGTGTGTGTGTGTGTGTACATGTATGTATTAAATAACCAGCTTGATATGCAGGAATGCTATTAATGCATCAAAGTTATACAATATAAAACCTTGCAATGAACAAATATATATTTTGACAAATATTAAAATAATACATAAGAGGCACTATCCTATGTTCAAATGCCTCCAGCTTTCCCGTGCAATAAAATAAACAAGCTTCTGGAGTACCAAAAAGTTAAAAGTAGAAAATGGCTAAATTCTTAAAAATAGAAACCTAATGATTACTCTGCTTAAAATAATGTGAAGAATTATAATAAATATGAAATTGTATTTTTTTTAGTAAGACATATTTTATGACACACATTTTGATGAAATAATCCAAATCTTGTATCATACCTAGGTATATTCATTTTTTTAAAAATAAAATCACAAAAATCGAAATCTGTAAAAATCAGACAATATTTTTTTGAAATAAATAGTATCAAAAAGTACGATAGTTTCTTTAATTTCAAATTCAGAAGTGACTTAAATACCTATTGTAGAAAAGCATCCTGTGCTTGAAATATGAAATGGTGATACAATAGCTCCTATCTATTGGTTTCTGAATATAGAATACAATTTTAGAAAGATAGTTTTAAGCTTTAATATGATCATACATACCCACCATTTAATTCAGAGTTGAGTATTTTTACGTGAGGTTTTTATGAAAAAAATTAAAAGTGGAAAATGCCTTTCGTTAATGTTTTCCGAATGAAAGTACGTATAATGGGTCTTCGAAACAAATTGCTTAAAATATATTAAAATGGTTTTCGTTCGACATTAAGATTAACTTTTTTTGAAGTATTTATTCATTCGCTTGTTTCTAAAATCTGTTAATATTTATTCTCATCTGAAAGTACTAAAAATTTAAATTATAAGCTCTTCAACCTCAAGGAGGGGGGCACGATTTCGGAAAATTAATCGGGGAGGGAACTTGGTAGGTTTGTAGTACACCTAAGGGTTGCCCACTTATGAAAGTAGTTAAGTGCATTTTCCAGCTAATTCCGAGAAAAACCAGGGTTAAAGTTTTAAACTCAGCTTAGGTATGAAATTTATAAAATGATGATTTACATTAATTTAATTAACAAAAATGAAAATCCTATACATATAGTTATGTATTTTGAAATAAAATATTAGTTTTTTTTTCTTAATTTCATTAACTCCAACAGTTGTTTTACAAATATGGTTTCATTGACAATATAGTAAATAAGTTATTAATTTTACTTAAAATTCTTGTAATTTTTAAAACTGTTGAAAAAGAAATATGTACAAAGATAGGAACGAATCCTGATCAGCTGGCTTGCAAACAAGCGCCCTACTAACTTGGCTGTGCTGTGGATTTTCGAACCAGAAAATTAACTAATACATAAACTGCACTTGAAACATTAACTGGTTTTACTTCAAATTAGCTACTTAGTACGTTTTTTCACTTTCAAAAGTGAATACTTCTTAAGTGTACTACAAATCTAGTCCCATCCCCTAACGAATTTCCTAATTCATGCACTTCCCTTGTCTGTGTGGGTAATTCTTATATAACATTGCCCGTCATCTAAACAAAATTAGTGTTCGAATCTATTGAATACAAAACAATGATTTATTGCCAAACAGGGTTAGATAGGAAAAGAAGAGTTTATTCCATTTGCTTCGATACTTGCAGAAATAAATCATTAACGAAATAGATAAAAACAGTTATTATATATTTACTTAGTAGTTATAATAAATCAGATTATTATTAATCATATGAATAAATAGTTATAGTAAAAATCATTAAGAATAATTCAAGTAAAAACTGAGTTTCATCACAATAGTTTTTTCTTATTTATATGCGCATCAGAATGAATTAAATCATTATTTTGTCCAGTTAAAATAGTTTGGTTAATACTTTACATTTAGTGGAATTTTCAATAGTTTAAGATAGTAAAACTCTTTATAAAATAGAATGTTTGAAAAAGAATATTATAAAAAAACCAATAAAATATTATTAGCGTTAAGGCCATCCAAAGGACTTTTTAGTTAGGTTATATAAGGTGGATTCAAAACATGAAGCACAGTTTTATTATCTTTTTTAATTAATCAATTATCAAATAATTTTTTAATTAGTATTTTATTTACTTTATTAATTATTATTATTAATAATAATTAATCGAATTATTCAAGTCCTTGAATAAGCGTTTGACAAAATGAATGGGGGCAATATATTTTACACATATTAGGCTCAGAATTATAGTTCATTTTAGAATATCCATTGTAGCTAAATTGAGTAGACTATATGAAGCATTCTGACAAAAACATAAGTAAGAGCTCTATATTACCAGTACAATATTGAAGATATCTTCTTTTGTTAAGTGGAATTTTTAAAAGGTATTCTACAAAGAAAAGGCAGAATCGTAAAAAGTCATGTAATAAAAAGGAAAAAGGTATATATCTATTCAACCCAAAAAGTAACTAAGACGAGAAACATCCAACTGGTTTGGTCTGAATCAGCATGGCTGTCATAAGCTAACCCATTAAAAGTTCACTGAAGAAAAAATCATTTGGAGGGAGAAAACCCCTCCTTCTTTTACCGGTTTTATTACTTGAGCAGTAAAAGTATCCTAAAACACTCTTTTTCTCCAACAGTTTCAAGCTGACAAGTGATAATTGCAATCTATAGGATTGTCCAAGACACATATAAATTAAATGCAACTGAAGCAATTACACTTATAATTATTAGCAACTAGACATTTATACATTATGCATATTTAATTATATATTTAATTTCTCATTAAAATCCTTAGAAAAACTTATTTTTAGTTTTACAGGTTATTGGTTATATATGTTACTGGCAAAGTTTGAAATTCGGCATTCTATAGAGGGATTAGGCATTGTATATAATGCTTATAACTAGCCGGTAATGTATGAAACGGTTCATATTTCATACATTTCCTAGGCATTCTATACAATGTCAAATGAGAAACCGGCGAAGTATGTAATACATGTCCGATTCGTTTCGAATATCCTGAGGCAAAGAACGTGACTTCTAACGCATGCCTCAGGCTTCGAATTTGTCACTTGTACTTTACAGTTTGTTCTGGAGTATCAAAATACGTAATTTTATTAAATTTGTTCTACAAAAATTAGTTCTTTACTGTACTCCATGAAAAAGGAGGAGCAAGCTGTAGTGTTGGTGAAGAGGCCCTGGTGGGTAGACATGAAACAATGATTCGACGATGAACTGTTCAAAATTCGAGTTAATTCTTCAAGAAACAGAATTTTCTTAACCGAAACTACTTACCAGTAGTTAATAAATGATGTACAAAAAGTCAAAACGACTACTAAGATGGAACCCAGGTACTATTGTTGCTGAATCGCGATGATATGATGATTGTAGAAAACTAAAGAAAACTCATTTATTCTGTTCAAAAGGGCGTCAGTAATATATAGATAAATAGTACTATGTCATGGACTCAGGTTATTTCATGCCTTTCATGAAGATCATTTGGCTATTGGACACGGAAGACGTAATAGAATGCTGAAAAAATTTCAACTTAATATAAAAATGTTACATGTCATTATATTGAACTGTACACCAACTTTTGTGAACCTTGCAAGAAAAAACAGAAAGATATTAAAAAGGGCATTGTTGCAAACCCTACGATTTTTTCCGAATTCAATTCCAGTTGTCAGGTAGATCTTGACTTTTAGTCTCAGCCAAATAGAAAATACTAATTTATTATGGTGTACCAAGACCATTACACAAAATTAGTGATTCTTAATTCTCTAACTTCAAAAAGTCATGAAAAAGTAGTCTATAACCTAGTGATTATATTCTCGTTGATTGGAGCACCATCTACATAACAGTCTGACAGTGGTCAGGAATTTGTCAATAATGTGGTGACCAGATTAAAGGAATTTTAGCCAGCACTAAAGATCATTCATGGGTAACCTCAACATTCACAAGGCCATAGTGTCGAAAGAGCTAATAAAGAAATTATAGAAGATATGCTCTTTACTTGGAAGCAGGGCAACAAATCTGACCAATGGAATGAAGGACTGTGTTTCGTTCAATTTATGAAAAATAGAGCTTATCATTCTGGGTTCAGAGAGCACTATACGAAACTCATTTAAACTGCAAATCTAAATTAGGGCTTACGATGTCTTTTCTACCAGAAGATGTTTTAAGAAACATAAATATAGATAAGCAGACAGAAAAAGTAATAGAGAGCGTTCAAACAATGGGGAAAATTGAAACTAATCGGATTATACAAGAAAAAGACCCTGTTTTAAAAAAAACACATGGATGAGATTATATAGTCGATATTGAATTAAATCAACATGATAAAGCCACACTTACAGAAGAGATTTCTGTTTCTGATACCTGTTGCGTGTGTTTAAAGGAAACGAGTGTTGCACTTGCAAGCAAAACCTGTCGTCAAAAAATTCGTACCTTCAGCAGCCACCTTCATTCGTACATTCTATAAAGATGAGGAAATGGTTATTTTGTGCACCCTTAGTTTCAAAACTGAAAATGCTATTGAAAATGAAGTAAATTCTAAAATAAATCGGGAAATACAAGCCAAAAAAAAAATAAAATGAATTTGAAAAAATATTTCCCACTGGTTCTTTGGGAATTACTGCGGGAATTCCTATTCCTGACATGGAAAAGGGTGAGGCGATTCGTGCAATATATTGGCAGCTAAAATGAATGCGACAGAGCATAGTTTCTACCAACTTGGAACTTCTGAAGGAATTTTAAAACCAGTCTATGCTAGATCACAATTCACTTTATGTCCATGAACTCACTTAGAATTGAAGATATTCCTGACCATGAAGATCCTCTCTTGTCAGAAGCAATTGCTTAGTCCAGGGGAAGTGACCAAAAATTCGACAAAAGTATGTGTTTAACAAAGTGCCAAAATTTGAAATGTCTTTGCTTGAAAAATATATGAAATGTAATTCAAAATGTCAATCAAGCCTACCATGTTGCAAAAAGTATGTTAGTTTTAATTTCTTATTTGTTATATAAAAATTTTGTTTCCCTTAATAAGAAAGGCATAAATTTCGTTTTTTACGACTTTCATTTTTTTTTATCCTTTATTACCTATTTTAAATAATTTTTTTCATGGCACTCTCCTTATTTTTTCAGAATAATATTTGTATTTTTGAGGAATTCACTTCATTTACATAATAGTCATATCATGACTTTTTTTTTATACTTTGCCTAAATAGTATATGTCATTCTATGGAATGTCTAGATATTATATATAATACATAGGGAAAGTATGTATTAATTCTCATAATTCATATGTTGCCTAAAAATGATGGACATTATATACAATGCCTAAGTATTCTACAGAATGCCGACTTTTCATACATTGCCAGTAACATAGTTATAAATTCCAAATCGTTCAATGCATGGTATATTACTGATGTATTCTGAGTGAAGAGCGAATGCACTTCATTTTAAAATAAGAGCAAAATATTCACCCTACATAACAGTTTTTAATTGCACTTAAACATAAATTTTTTTAAGAATGTTTTGGAATAAGTAATAAGGATAAGTAATGATTATAATACATAGCATTAAAAAAGAAAATATTACCTAGAATGATTGGAAATTATACATAATGACTCAGGAAATCTTTCAAACGGAAAGGTAAATCTGAGTTCTGTTTAGTAAAAACTCCTCTAAAAGAAATTTCTTAATAAATGAAAATGAAACTTAATAAAATATACTAATTTCTAATCAGAATTAATTGCTTTAAATTATTAAAAAAATTAGAAAAAGGTAGCTGAAAATTGGTTTCTAACAAAATAATTACTGATCTCTATTTAATTAGCTTGATTTATATTTTAAGATCAGATCATATAGAAACAGGCAATTTTTTTAAGTAACTTTGTGAAAAATTAGCTTTCCTGAGCGTCAAAGGAAACATAAAATATCATTTTCATAATTTGGGAAAGTATACAAGATTACATGAAACTTTGGATAAAAAAGGATAGTGATCTTCAACATTATCCTAAAAAATTTCAGTTTTATATGATTATAAGTACTGAATTCAGAATTGTGTTATTTGATAATGTTGTAATAATGTAATCATTTATGACATTATCATTTATTGTTGTTTGATGATTTAAGAGTTTCCTGCAAATTCTATGCATAACTACATACTGTATTAATTCTTCTCTAATCATGGTAAGCATTTAATGAGGAAAACATTATTAATATCTTATTCTTAAAAATGATTTTTGTTTATTCTTTTTCTTTCGAAACAGTTTAAAAATGTGTAAATGAAAATCTAAATGAGCTTTCTCTGGGGCTGTGACCTAGTTTAGAACAGGATTTTCGTAGCCTTTAGATAGAAATACTTAATATTTTAATTCAGAAAACATCACGAAAAAGAAAAAGATAAAAGTGTTGGACCCATCTCAAGTGTCACCTTGTTATTTTGAAGCTTTTTTTTTTTTCTAAATTTATTACAGGAATGATATATCTTTCAAAAATTACTACTAAGCTATCAATTTTAAAAAAATTATATTGAGCAACGTTTTTTGTTGGAGAGGCAAAATTTATGAATTAAATTTTCTCAAAAAGACCCTAAATTCTTTTAAATTACTTATATTTTATTTATGCATAGCATTTCTGGAAAAAATGATGATTTTGTTTGGGGATATAGAGCAACAAAGGTTGTTAGCCCATAGTGAGAAGTTGTTTATAAATTTAAGTAATTTCAGTGAATATTTTTTGATTGAATGATTGTATATTAACGTCAGATTTGAAAGCAACATGAGACATTTTAACGACGAATCTCATAATTTGGAGCCTTTATCTAGTGACGCGGATATCACCGGATGTGGTATTTCCCTAACCAAACATAGACGTCGCACCGACATTTGGACTTGAAGCCTTGACAGATTTAACATGCATCAGGACTGCTACATGGCGGATCTTTAGTGATATTAAGACTCGAGCCCACGATTCAACGGAAACAACGCCAGCCGCAAGTTTGCGACCTTGACTACTAAATGACTGAGGCAATTTCCTGGAATAATTAAGATTTATAGAGCATGCATAGTTCTAACGCAATATGATCTTTCGATAGGAATGAAGTTTAAGTATAGAGATATCTTAAATTTCACTTGATAAATTAATGTGCGCTGACAAATTCTTTATAATAAAATTAAAACTAATTAAATATACTTAAGTAAACTGTTATATTTATTACTTTTATAAACTGACTTAAGACATTTTTGAAAATAACTTATGGCAGCATTTCTATTGATAGATGTTATACACTTTTTTTTTATACATTTGTTGCCTTTTTATTCTCTGTAATTGTTCTTATTCATTTATTTGTTATTAATATTACTGTTTTTCTCATAAAAGTAAATGAAATTTACATTTTTAATCTTCATCTGCTTTCCCTTAAAAATATAATTTTACTGAGTGAAGAAACACTGTTTAGGTTTCTTAATATTTACAATTCCTTTCTTTTCTTTTGACACCCTTCCTCCTCTTAAAGGAAGACTACAGTCACCCATTCCAATAAATCCGAAGGCTATTTCCTTTTCGAAACAACCTTGCAGTATCCAGCTCCTTCTATAAGCGTTAGCCAGTTTTTTAGCAAAACCGAAAATGAGCTTAAGTAATGATATTGAAGTTCATTACTCTACATTACTATTTCAAACGTTTATTTTGTTTGAAAGCGGAACTTTCAGAACTTCAATGTTTATATTAATTTTGTACTCTTAAATATTCAGATTTATGAAGATTGTTGAAGTTTGCTAGAAAGAAACCAATGTTATAACTAAATGAATTATAAATACATAATCTGAGAAATAGCACTAATTATGCAGACAATTTTATAGCTGTCATTTCCATGACAATTTCATCATAGCATACATCAGATTTAATCATCAGACCCTTTAAAAACTAATATGATGTTACAAATAATAGAGGTACATTCAATATAGTAAGCTGAGATGAATTTTTTAAAAGTGGTGTAAAATTATTGAATGATATGAAGCAAGTTATTTATCCGTAACTTCTGTCATTTATTTTAGCAGTTATACTAATTATATTACTTGGAATATCAATAATATAATAATCCCAGTACAAAAGTTTCATTAGTTTGTGAGATTGTTCTGAAATATTTTACTTTATTGTTATAATGAAATTTTAATTGTCAGTGTATCTTAAGAAATAAGAAAGTATTTCAGCATAAGTAGGATTTCTGATGTAAATAAGTGAATAATCTAAATTACAAAAAATTGCATTAATAAGAATTTACATATTTAAAAATATGTTCATGTCTTAATAAAATATATATGCTTAAATGTACTATGTTGTCATGCTCCAAATGCATCGACATATGAACACCTATTTATATTTAACTTAGTTATCCACTACAAAATCTGGAAAATTTTACAAGTGTTTTGAAATATAATTGAATCTCTTACCGTTTTTACTAGATTAATGAAATATAGTAAAATAAGTGTATATCTTAACACAAAGAAACTAACCTTAATTCAATTAATATTATTTTGTATCTTAATAGAACATTATCTGTCAACATATTCTTCGCACTTTCAGCTAAGAATCTATGGATTATGTGAATTTCTAATTTTCTTTGTAAAATTTAATCAATATTTTGAAAAAAGCAATGCTTTTTACGTACTGTCTAATAAATAAAATTTTTGAATTTTTTTATACTTTACACATCTTTCGTTCAAGTATCTCATATTTATGTCGTAGGTAATGATATAAAATAACAGATACTATTTTGATGTGGTAGTCTCTTTAAACATAATAGCTTAGAAATTTTTTACTCATGAAATACGCGCATATAAAAACATTGCTGACAAGTTTAGCTTTGTAGTAAGCAATGCTCTTGGCAAAATATTGTCAGATAATCTTTGGTCTCATTACTAGTAACATCTTTTCACTAACAAGGAAAAATATACCTGCATTGCCAGTGAAGCATTTTCATCTTATATCTGACAAGTGGAGCCTAAAGCTAAGGTACTCGTAATATAATACTTATTTTTCTAATACATATGTCGCTTAGAAATGAAAATCCATGTATATAGGCATTACAATACAAATACTCGTATTCAGAGCTTTCCTCATTTTGAAAAAAAAGGAAATTAGTTCTAAATTTTCTAAAAAATTATCGGATTAGCAAATTGATTTGTTCATTTCAAATATGGAAATGATCCTATTATTTTAATCAATAAATGTATGTGTACATTGTTCATGTTTTTCATGGTAAATAATTTTATGCATTGTTTTGAATTCCTTCATATGCATTTATGTATTTATACGAATTTACGTTTGTAGTTTAGATAATAAGAATCTTTGATTTCCGACATTCGAAAGATGAAATAAAGTAATTAGTTATAAATATTTCTTGCATTAAAATGATATTTATGATAATTTTGTGTGGTGTGAGGCCAATTCATAGTTATGCACTTTGTAAACAGCAAGTTTAAGTCTTAATGTTGCACATAGTTCATAAAAGCTATTAATAATTCATATTTAACATTATTGTAAGAAATAAATATGATAACTATTTCGAATGTAGTTCATAATGTACTTCATGGGTTGTAATCTTACTGAGAGCACTTTAATTTCATATAAAAATAGATAATATGCAATTTCACTTCCAAATAAAATTAATTGAATATAAATCAACGGAATTTGGCATTCATTAGGAAAGTTCAGAGGATAGAAATATTAACATTTATTATTTAAAAGGAAACACTAATTGGTATTCAGGAATATTACTCCTAATTATAATAATTAATTGCATAAATTTTTCTTCTTTAAACGTTTCGGCTCCTTTAGAAAACTACTACGAATTACCCTTTTGTTGACGGTTGATAGTCTTATCTAGTATGGGAAGTTGAAGGTCCTGTCTGAGTGACAGGGGCGATTGAAACTGCCCAACTTTTGGTCCGTACTTAATACTTATTTAGTACTCCTTACACAACCGAGTCGGTAAGGAAGTCCTGTCGGTTAAGTTATTTGGAACTGTTAAATCCTGTCATTGTTGAAGAAAACAGCTACATATTCTCCTTTTAGTATCATCATGATGATATGGAATAAATCAGACGTAAAGTTCTTATTTTTCTTGAGATCTTTATGAATGATATTTTAAGAAGATTGCTATTCCAGTCATTATATACTTGGTATATACTTGAGAAGGGTTATATGAGCTCGTAGATCTAAAGTATGGTAGAAAATAAAAAAAAATTCTACAATGCGCAGAATATAAAAATTTAGACTTAAAATTAAAAGTGTAATTGGTTTAGAAGAGACTACACAATTTGTTTAAAAAAATATCACTAAAATTAATTTTTTTCAGGTTTCCCAGAGAGATCTTAAAACAGTGAATAAGCCGAGTTATCACCGCCTGATCAAGTGGCAACAGCTTGAGCTAATTATTTGTCAAGAGGAAAAGCGTGAGTCAGAAAATTTTCTTGACCCAACTCAAAGCTGAGAAAGAGTAATGATATGAGTTGATAGAAAAGTCTTCTATCAACCTGAGTTTTAAGATGAGCTATATGATATTTCAAACAGAAGAAACCGAATGCTGTAATGCCGCCACTTCTTGTTCTTATAACCGGTAGGTGTGTGACATCATACCTAATGACATTACTACAAACGATACACTTCCCCTCTCTGATATGATGAGTGTTGTGTGGATAGTTTCGATTAAAATCACTGGAATTCTTTATTTGAGATTATGGGTCAATTAGATGTATGCACCGTAGCTAATTATATTACTAGACGAGATGTATGAATGTTTTTCTAAAATACATAGAACCAATCAAGCATATGCACATAGAAGTTCTAGGCTGTGCTGCTATCTAGCTTTAAGGTAAGGTCACCGTTGCAGTGGAGGTGTTTTCCTCGTTCTTGAGGGATAGTCGTTCTAATCACGATGAATATTACGGTGATAACCATCGGAGGTCAATTGACCATTGTGAAAGAAGCAGGTTTTTTTTTTTTTTTTTTTTTTCATTTTTTGGAGCGGATGAAACTTTTATCAGTATTTAAATGACAAAGTTACTGCATGTTAGAGAAACTGAACTTCTGTTGGCCCTCTTTTTCGTAGGGTGGAGTAGGTTGTTCCTGATAGTTGTGAAATTGGAATATTTGCTGATTATATTTTTGTTTGGAAATCTGGCTCTGATTTGTTAAAGTTGGAGAGTGACATTATCTTGAACTTGATGAATTATTGAATTTTTCTGAAGACCACGGGTTGAGTTTTAACACCACTAAGTCCGTGGTTTGGTTCTTTACTTTACTACTAATAGAAAATTATATGGTTTTCATCCTAGCATATTTTTGAATCACCAACCTATTACTGTTAATAAGCACTCCAAATATTTCGTTTTTTCCTCGATCTTGAGATATTAAGTAACAAACATATTGATCATCTTGTGTAGAAAGTAAGGAGGCACCTCAAAATTTTGAAATATATCTCAGGACGTGAATGGGAAGTAAGGCTTTTACACTCAGAAACATCTATATTTTTCTTGTTCGATCTATTTTGGAATATGGATGCCTTGGCTTCAGGGAAACGTTACGGATACAACCACGCTGTCGGTCTTGCCTTGCACCCACATTCATTGTAAAGTAGAACTATTTCACAATATTCATTTTCGTAAAATCGCTACATTACTACCCATGAGCCGTAGAAGGTGCTCTAATGGAAAATATAGGACACGAGTTTTCTTATCAATCGTCATTTCTAAAGCGGATTTCAGGATCCTTAACAACGTATAGTAATCAGGGAAAGGTGATGTATTAAAAATGTCTTGAAGCCTGCTCATGATTTCAATACTTGTATAACATACAAAGTATTTCGAAACTCATGGACAAAAATTTAAAGAGCTATAGAAAACATCTAAACAAGCATTTTTCACCGTACAATGCATAGGTGAAAAGCAAGCAGTGAACTGCTACACGGCGCTTTTATGAAAAGTATAAAACGCGAGTTTCCTTAAACATCATTATTTCTACTATGGGTATCAGGAGGCATGGCGGTGACGATGTATAAGAAAACTCACGCTTAACGGTTTTCATTACGGCACCTTTTTGCTGTTAACCCTTGCTCTTCATATTGTAAAAATTACTTGTTTCGTTGTTTTCTATAACCCTTTAAATTTTTGCCCATATTTTTCGTAACACTCTGTATGTCGTAATGAAACCACAGGCAAGCTTCATGGATTTCAAGAGGCATTGCGAAAACGATGTGTAAGAAAACTGGCGTTTTATACTTACTATTATATCACCGTCTTGTGGTTCACCTCTTGCTCTGCTGGTGAAAATTGCTCGCAATTGCTTTAGATGTTTTCTATCGCCGTTAAAAATTTTGCCTATGAGTTTCGAAACACCCTATATAGATATTTCTAGCTTAAAAATATATCTTTACTTATTATTTCCTTAATAACTTTCTTGTGAATCTTCTTTCTATCATTTATATACATGTTCTTATCGAATTATTCTAGAATGAGAAATAGATTTAAATTTAAAATCCACACTAAATTAATCATTCGATAAATGGCCTCAAAGAATATGAGTATTTAATTACATTAGATTATGCTATTTGTAAGGCATAAAACAAATATATTATGAATAAGCGAAGGAAGTCGTATGTAATTAAATATAGATAATGAAAATTGTATCAGCAAATTATACGTATGTCGAATAATTTATTAACTGGAGAAAAGCCTATTAATAAATTTAACTAATTATTAGAAATGAACATGCATTATTAAATTGCACAATTAGAACAATGAGATATTAGAATCGTATTAATATTGATATTAGAAAAGTATTAGAATTAAAAATTATTATAAATATATGAATTATACGCTTTTTGTAATCCTTTGTAACATTCCTTTTATAAGGATTATTAACCGAAATCTAAAAGAGAAGTTCTTACCAAATAATTGTTAAAGTCATATAAATGTCAAAGGGATAAAAATATTATTTCTGTACTATCTACCATACAAGAAAAAGAAAATTAGGAACTATTTGTTAGTAACCTAATTTTAGAAGCAGATACATTTCGATTCAATATGCAAATTATTAGAATTCGTCGTCCAATGAGTTCCAAAACATGAAAACTGATTATCTCGATACTGCGTGAAAGAGCAGAAATCCCAGTTCTAGGACATGACTTCCATTATAATTCCATACCATCTATTCATTTTGACTGCATCAATGCCTTGCATTAGGATTCACGTGTAATATGATCATATTCCAGTGAGATGTACAATTCGGTAAAGGAAATAGTGCTTTTTTTTTTTTCAAATCGAAGATTTATTCTCGTTTGTATCGGAAAGATGCAGTTATTCGAAGCCATGGTAAAAATTATAGAACCATAGCAAAATATGGTGTGAGAGAGAAGAAGGGAGTGCATTAGTGACATTCTTACATCGGTTCTCAAAGCAACCGATACTCGTATATCATATAACTAGGAACGAGAGAATCACACACACTCATAGCCAATCCTAAAGGTTGAATACCTTGTGTTCACAGCCTTCAGGTGCAGACATTTTTGAACAGGAATTTGAATGACTAAAGAAAATATTTTGGCTCAGTTGTGGCTTTTGATCATTCATCTACATAATTCGAGAATTGAATTGAAACTAGATAGAAATTTTTTAGAAGACATCCGCAAAATATATAAGTGAATGAGGAATGAAAACACTTTGTTCCAGAGCTTTAATATAGAAAACCCAGATGTTCCCAACAGCTGCTAAATTTTTTCTTGCAAGTATTATTTTCAAATATTATGCAATGAAAAAAATATCTGGCTTCCAGAAGAAATAAAAATAAATTCGCTATTAATTTAAATGGTGCAGTTTTAATCATGATGCTTGGGAAAAATATTTTATTTTAATCTTGTTTCTAAATACAGAGCAATATCTCCACAATTAGGATTTGGAGCAAAAATTGATGTCAACTTTCACCATTTTCTCAGCTCATTTGGTGAATTATAAACATACTTCATCATCTTCAAATAAATAATTCTGAACGAAAGCTTAATCGTTATTATTTTAATGGAATTAAACTAAATAACTTCACCCTTTATGAAATGTGATGATATCGAATCTGAAGTTAAGTAAGATACAGGTAGAGAGGTAACATTTTAAACATATGATATTAAATTAAAATATAATTATAAAAATAAAGTTAAATTTTTAATGTATATTACATATGTTTGAAGACTTTCTGATGCATCATTCTTTAGTAAATTAAAATATTTAATAAGTTTGTGAACAAAATAACTTTACGATACATATCACTTGATATAATAAATAGCTCTTTGTTTATTGAATATTTAGGATGAGTTTGAAACAAAAGATGTGAAAAAACACCTATATTGCTACACTTTTCCGTTATCTATGTAATGAAAACTTCTTAGAAATATAAAACTTTGTAGAAACTAATAGAAAAAAATCACGTCAAAATATTAAAAAAGGATGTATTTCATTTAAATTAGGAAAATAAGTTTCTTATGTCGAATTTTAAAATTTAGGAGCTAACTTTCAATTCTAAGTTCCATTGCTATAAGTATCTATATAATTATATTAATTAATATATAAGCTATCAGGACAAAGACTTCAGTGTACTTGGTTTGAAGAGAATAAACCGGTACAAAATAGTCACTATAAAGATAAATCTATCAAATCTAATTTCACTATACACCACAACAAAATTTTTTGATATTGTGCATACTTAAAACTTCCAATTTCCAATCAGTGATAATTTTTTTATGTTATAAAACGAACTTGAGTTAAAAATATTTAATAAACAAATATATTACCTAAATATTAAATTAATCGACACAAGCTAAGAATAAAAACTTTTCAAGTCCAATTTTCAGTTATGAACAAAATAGTACAACGCCCAATCGTTAAAATGTTTGATTCCCATTGAATTTTTTTATATATGTTTAGAACAAAAGACATACTAAATTTTCAAGTAATAGTTACACCCTGTATGATATTGATGATTTTGTGTGCTGAATATTCTTATTCATATCTGCCATGTTTTCTCATGAGCTATGCAGGGCGTGAGTAGGACGTGAAATGCGGGGCTTATGTCAAAATGATAGTTCTTTTACAAAGTAGTGTGCCAGTAATGCAAAATAACTATCTTTTTATCATTTGTAAGCGAATGCTGCTTATTTAGCTCATATTAATTATAAAAAAATATTACTGCTTTTCATAAAAAGAAGGCTAGACTGTGATAAATAGTGAGATATAGTGATAAATAGTGATATATTGTGATAAATAGTTTATTGTGAAACAGGTCAATAATACTTTGTCAGAAATGTCACAATAACTTAAAAATTACATTTTCAATCCAACATTAGTATCAAAACACATATTATGACTTACTTAGTATGAATTACTTATCAAAGGTTTAAAAATATAAATCTGAAAACGATACAGTTAAATCTTCAAATACATTGACTTAAATCACATAAATCTAAAGAAATTTATCAACACAGTATTATCAACAAAAGCATTCATTTATTAGCGATTTAGGAAACGTTATGTACGCTACATAAGTAAGACACATTCATTTTTCAAACTTCCGTATAACTATATCATCTAAAAGACTCTCTCTAAGACTGTACTTAATAATATATTTGTTTTAATAAAAATGCATAACATAAATCGATATTAGTGAAGTGTAAAATTTTTAAAAGTAAATATAGGACTCGTAAATTAATAATGAAAATTTCGATCATTTTCACTTTGAAAAAGTTATTCCTATTCCCGTTGAATTAGTTTGATTGCCAGTAACCCTAACAATAGTTCGATTCTCATGAGGAATGAACATAGCCATTTACACATTTTCAATAAATAAGTAATTAATGGGGAACAGTTTATATATGATCCTGAACGAGGCAAGAATATTCTTAGAATAAAAATTTACATTCTTACTTGATGGCGTGAGATTCCTATAAAGATGTCGCAGATGTAACATTTTGAACAGCCTAAAAATCACTTTTCCCCCTTCTATAAAGTTGCTATTATTTTATCTTTTTTGTGGTTATTTCACGATTTTTCAACTCTTTTTTCCATAATAAAAGGTAGGAGTCACTATAGCGTGGTATGCTTCAATGATTGTTGAAATTTTGAAGATGTTATACAAACGAGAATAAAAGAATATTTTTCGAAAGCAATGTTTTTTTTTTTTTTGTTTTTGTTTTTTTGTGATCAGGAAAAATTAGTATGGGAACACCTACTATTTATCTAAAGTTTTAACACAAAAATTAAAAACGATACTTACACTGAAATACTGAAGGGAAGTATTTAGAATTTCAGCTATTTTGAAGCAATTAATTATTTTGTCTTGAATTTTAGGGAACAAAATGTATATGACTATCAAGTGGCAAAATATTGAGGATATATAGCAAAATGTAGATGATGTTTAAAACTGAAAGAAGAAAGATGTTTCATTTTCTTAATAATTCTTACGATATTAAGTAGGTAGCTCAATATACGCTGCTTTATTCTATAAATATGCAATAAAGGGATATAATATTTTAATTTTGATTTTCTTTTTATCTTTCCTTTCGTGGTTGTGGAGGTAGTCTGATTTAAAAATAAGACAAAAAAAGCACATTCCTTAGTTTCAGATATACTAAAAAGTGACACCACTGCGTAGGTTTACTTAAATTATTTAGCATGACACCCCTACATTCTGAAAAAATAATCTTAAGAATTAACTCTCAATTTAAAGGGTTTTATTAAAAATGTTAGGTAAACAATACATTTCAATGACATAATTTCAATTACCTGTAATAAAAGTAGGGAACTACTTAGCACTTGTGATATATATATAACACATCGATCAATAACTCCCGAGACTAACCCAGAGATGGCGCTCGTAGTAAACCAGTAACCAGGTCTTTCTAGATTACTAACCTTTGCTTGAAACGTGTCAAAATTTTAAGTCGATCGGACCAGGAAAAAGGTTTTTTGAAGTGAAGTGAAAAAGGTTTTTCCCAAGTGGGTGCCGCGATTGCTTTCGATGAACAAAAACAGCAACGGAGTCGATGATTCAAGCTGTTTATCGCTATTTACTCAAAAAAAAAAAAAAAAAAAAGCTCTTGCAGGAAAAAAAAAAAAAAGAAAAAAGGGGAAAAAAAAAAAAAAATTTGGAAAAAAAAAGATTTGGAAAAGCGTTGGAACGATTGTATTACCCTAAAAGGTGATTAACAAAAGGTGTTATGTTGATGAATAAAAAAAATTTTGCAAAAAAATGTTTTCAATGTTAGACTCGGGAGTTATTGATCGATGTGTTATATTTGACAAAATTTTACAATTTGTCATATGTTATTATATTTATTTGAATTAAATAAGTTTCTTAACTTTGAAATACAAGAGTAGAAAAAATTCAATGCTGTGAATTTTTTAAAGTGCATATCTGCAGAAACACTAAGTATTAATCCTTTAAAATGAAATTTTTTGTAATATTTAACAATAAAATTTTGCTAAAAAATTATGCTTAATGTTGATACTTTGTATTATAAACTTATGTTTTATGTACGAAATGTTCTCGCATATTTTACGCTAACAAAATTTAAAAAGTGTTACATTTTGTTAAAATATAATTTTTATTAAAATACATTAATTTTTATTATTTTACTGACAAAATTTATCTCATTCCCCTAATATATCAAAACTTTATACATATATAAAACGTCTTTGTTTGAATAATTTTAATCTTCATTGTTATAAAGGTTCTGTTTCAGAGATATTTATCAATACCATAAAAATCGAAATAAATGCTAATATGGCATAATGTACGCTATTTCTTATATATACAGATGAATGAGTTAAGTTTTATTATGCAAATTAGGTATGTAAGTAAGCTTATGGCATCAGCCTTAAAATCCCAATGATTGTTGCAAACTGTCACCAATTGGTCTTTCGTGTATTGTAGGTTTATATAGTTAGTGTGTATATTTGTTCATAGAAGTATGTAAAAAAATATATAAAATGATTTAATGATTTCATATTTTTAAAGCATTATATTGAGAGAATTTTTTTGAATGAAAAGGAATCAGATAAACGTAATACGTTTGAAAAGAAAAAAATTACTTGAAGGAATGCGACTCTTTTCCCGTTTTATAAATTAAGAAAAACGATTGTCCAGTATATCCCAATGGGCAAATGGTAGGATGACGCAAATAAAAAACATTAAAGATTAGTTTTATGATAAAAAATTAATGTACCTTTTTTAACTTTCTTTCCTCATCTAGATTTATTTGTATTTTTTTTTATTTCATTATTATACGAGTACCGTAATGATTCAACAGTACAGAGGTATAGTAATGAAACATTTATAATATGTTTATATTCCTCAAATGTTTGGTTTTTATTTATAATATTCAAAATGGCGTACTAAGAATTAAGAAAGATTAAGTATTGTTATTTCAAAACTATTCACAAACTTTCACTAAAAGGAACTGTAACTAATTACATGTCAGAAGTTAATAGTGAATCATAAAGGATGGATTTCTGCTTTATTCAAGTAGTGCTCATCGAAAGAGCACTGAATACGTAATCTACGGATTCAAGATTTATTTGAAGTAATAAAAATAGAGATAATCTGAAAAGTAAGAGTATACATTTATTGGGTTAATGTAATTAAATTCTCCATAAAAATCATCTTTCATCTAGTTGTATTATATCTACAGAGAACAAATAGTTTTGGTATGCTACGATCTGGATTATCTTAGACTGAAAACTCATGGATGAAACATTTTACTAGTGATATATTCACGATAGTTTGATATAAAATTTTACAATAAACTACAGATTGAAAACTGGAAAATAAATTTATTATTCCTCCATTTTAAGAGAAAAATTCTATTTAAAAAAACGTGAAATATTACTTTAAGTTTAATTTGTTTTATTTTTTTTTTAAAAAAATTAACAATATCTTTTAATCACATTTTTTAAAAGTGAACGTGATATTAAAATTAATTTACGTCAAAAAACATAACGTTCGAGCTCGGCAATTTATCTCACATCTCCATGACAGCAACAAAATGCAATAAAATGTACCATAAAATGTTAACTCTTATTTTATTTTATCAACAGAATGAGTGAAAGAAAATCGAAAAATCATGCGAGCAATCATCAATAAAGAGAAAAAGAAGTACAAAATTGAGTAACAGAATAAAAAAGGACGCTCTGGCTGATTGATGATCGCAAGTTGCTTATTCGACAACTCCTCTGGGAGCTTACACCATCCTGCAAGAATGTATCTTCGAATTACAGAGATGTCCTATCCTCGTCGAAGATCAACGGTCGCTGTTCTACTCTAATTCCTCCCGCACACGTTCATTCATCGTTAGAATTGAAGTGGTGCCGGTTTGATTAATATACAAATTAGATTGGGTTAAGTACAGACAGCTTTTAGCGGCACAAATGGACTGAATGTTTTGGGCCACGCTTTTGTAAACAAGGAAAATTATATTTGATTTATTTGTCATAATTATTTGTTGAGTTTGTGTTACTATGTTGATAAATATGGTAAAGTAGCGCTGATACTATTCACGAAATGCAAGGCTAATAGATGCATTAACACATGCTTTATTAGAATTATGTGTATTTGGTTCAGTGGAAAGTCATTTAAGTTACATTAGTATAAAGTGTGCTTAATTAGTGGGTAATATATCTTACTGGTGTAATGTAAATATATATTCTGACAGCGTTGAAGCTTAATTTTAATTATAGAACTGTTTTTAAACATTAGGTAGCTGAATCATTCTAGTTTGTATTATTTCTTTCCCCATTGCTCACATAATGTATATATAAACTGATCAGGAGCTTTAAAATGTTAATTATTATACATACTTATAATCCTTACTATTTAAGGATAAATTTTCTAACAATTAAAAAGAAATTGATCATGATATTGAAACAATTTAAAGTATAATAATAACAACAAACTGTCATTTCCCAATGCATTATTATTTACCAAGGGAAAATATATGTTTAATATTTTGAAGTTTCTGTGTAGGACTGAAGTGTTAAAATAAACAGTACACAAAGAAACTTTATGTTTACTGCAAAATGAATTCGTATTTAAGTGAACGAACTATAAAAAAGCATAAATTTTATATGGTTCAGTATACACATCACAAAAATTTATTTAAATGAAAACGAAGTATATACATATTTAAATGGTATAAGCATTTTCCTTACAATTGTTACAAATAACTTGATGTTTTTATAGAAAGTGAATAACAATCGGATTCTTAAGACGAAGATTCCATTATAATTTTTTGATGAAAAAATGTCATTAAAAATAAGAAAAAATGAAATGTTTCGGTAAATTTATGAAGTGCGCTATATTCTGAACATTTTCACCTGGGAATAATGTAGAAACCTATTTCTATCTACGAATAATAGCAACAAATGTACTTTAAACTGTACAACCTTTTGACTTGTGAGCATGCGCAGTTCAGAAATAACTCTTAACTGCTTCATGATAAGTGAGGAATAAATTCTTGCGAAATTTTACATGGAACTTGGAAAACCCTCTACTGAAACTTATAATTCATTGAAAGAAGTGCTTGGCATTGAATTTTCATTGCTTTTGAGTGATTTGATTTAAGCCTTTTTAAGATAGCCATGAAGATGTTGAAGATAATTCACGTCCGTCACTCTTTTACATTAAAAACACATGGCAATAACGAAATAAATCGGTACACTGGTTCGATATGACCATCGGTTTATCACTCGAGAGACTACTGAGATTGTAGGAATTGATAAAGACTCTGTATAACAAATTTTTCCACTAAGAAAATACAGCTTCTTTCCCCATTGTCTGTCAATAGGTTTTTAGTCAAGTACAGCATCTCTGCTTTGTTCCTGAATCTTGTTCCATACGACTTCTATCTGTTTCTTAAGGTAAAATCTGCATTAAAAGGAACCAGATTTAGGTCTGTGGAAGCTGTGGAAGAGAAATGGCCCATTTCCTGAAGGAGCTGAAAGGAGAAGGTTTCCACCACTGTTTCCAACAATGGAAGTTTCCCATGGAGCTTTGAAGGGACTGAGAAGTAGAGTAAATTGTAGGTCATAATAATTAAGTATGTGTAATTTCAAAATAAAATAATTTACATCGTCAGTCTTGTTTTGTTTTGAGTGCGCATATTACTCTGCTCTCGGTCCTTCAACTCCATGAAGCTTCCATTGTTGGTGCAGTGGTGAAACCTTCGAAATGGTCATTCTCTTTCACGGCACGAATCTGGTTCGCTTTGTGAATTTTTAACAGAAACAGATGAGAATAAATTGTCGACAGACTAAAGGGAGAACTCTTGTACTTGTTTAAAACCCTATTGACAATGGCTGTGTATTTTCTTGGTGAAAAATTTGGTATACAGAGGTGTACCATCAATTCTACAATCTCGGCAATCTCGGTGGTAAACCGATGCATAATCGACAGTCTTTGCCGATTTATTTCGTTATTGTGTTTTAATGTGAAAACGCGACGTGAATTATCTTCATGGCTTTATCTTCAAAGGCTTAAATCAAATAAACTCAAAACGTAATTATTATAGCTTTCTTTCAGTAATTGGGGAACTGGTTTCATGTAAAATTTCTTGGTATTCTCGCTTGTCATCGGCAGTTAGTATTTCACGAACTTTCGCGTATCTGAAAATCAAAAGAAAAGGTGCGCAGTTGAAATTGCACAGTTGACTGTATTGACAAGTAGAAATCGTTTTCTACATTATTCCCGGGTGGCTGTTCGGGAGTAACACTAATAAATTTATCGAGACATTTCCTTTTTTATTATTTTTAATGTTTGTTGCACAAATCAAATTATAATGTCTTCTTGATCGATTATTACTACTTTCACCTCAAAAACATCCGAAGTTATTTAACAATTATTGAAATCTTTATACCATTGGCTGTGTATACTTCGTTTTCATTTAAAATAATTTTGTGTATACTGAACCGCCAGCGTAACTTTTACTGGTTAGTTCACTTAAATACGGTCATTTTGCGACAAACTTATAAAGTTTCTTTGTGGCTGCTGTTTATTTTAAGCACTTCGATTTTACAGTAACTGAAATGATAAACATGCCGCTGACAAATGTGCGTTGAAGCTGTTTTGATTTCATTGTTATTATTATAACTGAAGTGTTTTCATGTCATGGTCATTCTTTGGTAGAAAGGTACATCCGCTTAAATAATGAGTTATAGTAATAACGTAATATTTTAAAAGCTCTGATAAATTTATCTGCATTATGTGTGCAATGAAAAGTAGCTCTAGAATGATTTATCGATAAAAGAAACGGTTCTATAATTAATTTGAAACTCGGCACGCTGATAAAATATGTTGCATTACACCAGTAGTGTCATATTACCCGCTAATTAAGCACTTTGCTCTTAATGACAATGACTTTCACTGACAAATACGCATAATTAATAAAGAAGCGATAACCTTGCGACTGGTATTAACATCTTTGCTGCATGTTTATCGGCATAATGGCTGAAACTTTCAACAAAATGACCAGCGACAAATAAAATCGAAATATGGTACTCGCTATTTTAAAATGACCCCAAACATTCGATTGCATTGTGCTTCAAAAAGCTAATGCGGCTGCTGGCAATCTGTTGTATATTATCAGGCCGACTTCAACTCTACAACGATGAACCGGGCATCGGAAACAGAATGAACGGCGACAGACCATTCAGTAAGGACATCTCCTTCGGTGCAACCACGGAATAACCAACTCCCGTAGAGAGTTGATCGGTAACGCGCGTCATCGACCGAAACGTCCTTTTTATTCTGTTGCTTTCAGCCTGTTCTTTATGTTTGTCGATGATTTAACTCTCATGTTTTTCTGTACTCTTTCGACTCATTCTGTTGATAAAATAAAATGAGTTAACGTTTTTATGGTACATTTATTGCATTTGTGCTGAAATAAATTATCATTTCAACGTTAACTGTTTTGACGTAAATTTTATGTCGCATTCTTTTAAAAAAGTAGTGATTAAAAATTGTTAATTTTTTTAAAAAAAATGAAACAATTAAACTTAAAGTAATGTTCACGTTTTTTTTAAATAGGCACACAAAGCGGAGGAACAATAAATTTATTTTCCGATTTTCAATCTGTAGTTTATTGGCAAGTACCTTATCAAGCTTATCGTGAATATCACTAGTAAATGTTTCATCGTAATTTTCGGTCGACGAATAAGCCAGCATATCAAGATTGCTCTGAATATAATGCAACTGAATGAAAAGATGATTTTTTTATGGAAAATTACATTAACCCAATAAAATGTTTGCTCTTACTTTCAGATTATCTCTATTTTATTGCTTCAAATGAATCGTAGACTACGCATTCAGTATTAACAAATGAGCACTATGAATAAAACGAATATCCATCGCTTTATGATTCTTTATTACGCTTCACGACGTAACAGTGGTTACCTTTTGATGAAAGTTTGTGAATGACAATCTTTCTTAATTCAGTGCGCACCATTTTGAGCTATTATAAATAAAAACCAAACGACGTAACGCTCATTATAAATGTTTCAATTACTTTATGCTGCTGTGCTCAGTCGACCACATTGCTATGTAATAATGAAATAAAAAAAAATGCAAAATAAATACCAGATGAAGGAAAAGTTAAAAAGGTACGTGGTACGTCGTAAAGCAAATGTTTAATAATTTTTTATTTTAGATAAATCTTCATTGCCCATTGAACACTGGACAATCGTTTTCAATAATTTATAAAAACGAGGAGTAGCATTCCTCGAGCAATTTTTTCTTTTTCAAACGTATTGCGTTTATCTGTTCCTTTTCATTCAAAAAATTATAAATACTATTCTTTTAAAACGCTAGTCGATAAATCATTTTTAGCTATATTTTTTACGTAACTTTCTATGAACAAATCTTGCACTAACACTCAAACACGATACACCGAAACAGTATTGATTTTCAATCATTGAGTTTTTTTAAGGTTGATACCATAAACTTTACTTGTACCTGATTTGCATAATAAAACAATAAATTCATCTGTATGCTATGAAATGGCGTGCGACCAACCTTATATTGTTCTTCATTCTATGTTGATGACCAAATCTCTGGTGAACGCTGTACAATAAATTAGTATTCGAGCAAGACGTTTACTATATGTATAAAGTTTTTGATACTGACCAGAGGAATGAAGATGAAGTTTTGTCGGTAAAAATGTAAAGGTAATGTATTTTAATAAAAAGGTATATTTTTAACGAAAATAATGACAATTTTTAATTTTGTTGGCGTAAACAACATTCATGCTCAAGTTTCAATGAAACATTAAGCATAATTTTTTTGGCAAAATTTTGACCGTTAAATATTCACAAAATTTCATTTTAAAGGATTAGCTACTTGGTGTTCTGCCAGTATACGCCAAAAAATTCACGGCATTAATTGCTCTTGTATTTCAAGTTGAAAACTTTTATTTGAGTCAGAATGAAATATAAATGACGCTCGAACAGGTGTAATTTTGTCCGGAAATGGCTGCATCGATCGGCTAATACGGTCTGACATTGAACATTTTTTACTGCTTTTATTCATCAACTTACCTTTTAAGGAGTGATTATAGTTCAACGCTTTCCAAATCTTTCCAAATTTTTTTTTTCCTTTTCTTTTTTTTTTTCCATAGCTTTTTTTTTTTGGCGGTGGCTCAACGTAAACTACTGCAGATCATCATTTCGTTATACTGTTCCATCAGCTGTCGCGGCACCCACTTGGAGGCCTTTTCACTACTTCAAACCGCGGTCCCGTCGACAAGTACGAGCATTTCGAAGCAGACTGGTAATCTGAAAGACACTGATTTACTGTTTATTTCTGAGTTGGTATGGTTATTATCGACCAATGTCTGAAGTATGAAATAGTTCATTTATGCGGAAATTGAAGGTATGTCGTTAACCATTGTTTACCTGGCATTTTTAATGTTTCCTTTAATTGAGAGTTATTCTTGGATGCACAAAATCAACAGAGAATCAATGCTAAATATTTAAAATAAAACACATGATGAGCACAGTATATCTGGTAAGGAATATTGCTTTGTCTTGACACGAAGTCGAAACTTACCTCCCACAACAATGAAGATAAAGAAAATCCAGAATGGAAATATTGTATCGCTGTGGCCTCAGAATGAGCGGCGATATTGACACTAATATCGTGAAATTGAAGATGAGCTTTCAACTTTCTTTCGATTTTGAAGCATTACACATTTTATGTATCCTCGTATTTGCGCTGTCTCATGCATTTTGTTCCCCTAAAAAATTCAGGCAAGACAATTATTTCAAAATATCTTGAGAATTCTAAATGCTTCATATTTCGATAATCGTTTTAATTTTTGTGTTAAACTTTTAGATAAATAGTGGTGTTCGAGCACTCTGGTCACAAAAAAAACAAAGAAACGAAAAGAAAACGTGCTCGGCAACATTCTCGTTTGGCCTCAACATCTTCGAAAATTTCAGGTGAAGCATGCCATACTACCTTTTATGGAGCTGATAACGCAAAAAGTGAATAACGGCAGAGGTTTTAGGCTGTTCTCTCCATTTGGCTGGGAATCTCATCATCAATGAAATGTGGAGACGCATACTGGAGATATTCTTTTAGTTCGAAGTCGCTCTATAAACTGTTCACATTGATTTATTGAAAATATTAATGAAATATATTTCTATAAATGATCAGGCTTTATTGATGGGTTACTGGCTGATAAGCTATTCGAGAATAAGATAACTTTTCAAAAGGTGAAAATGATCGAGACTTTCGTGTCCCCGAGTCCTATTGCGCAAAAATTTTCATAACAATCGTTTATGTTATGCGCATTTTTTAACAAATATAACCATTAATTACCCCGTCTTTTAGACTCGATATGAACCCTTGCAGTGAAAAATGGTAATGTGCTGCTGTGGCGTACTGGCGAACTCTCAAATCTTTAATAATGAATTAACGTTGACGCTACTGTGTTGATGAAATTTCTTTTAGATTTATGTGATTTAGTCAACAACTGTTGAAAGGTATGTCATTTTTCGAACTATATTTTTTAAACTGTGATAAATGAACTAAATACAGAAAGCAGATGTAATGTTTTGATACTATCGACAGTTGAAAAAAACTCTTCAGTGCAATTGTGTTTTCATGACTGACCAACTATTTATCACCAATATATCTTTATTTACCTCGCCTTATCGCATTCCATCACAGTCTGGCTTCTTTGAAAACGACAATATTTTTTTATGATTAATGAGGCTAAATAACGTTCGCTTACCGTCGATAAAGAATGATAGTTGTTTTTACCCATGGCACTTTACTTTAACGAAAGGGCTTAATGGGCACGACATGAAGCCGCATTCACGATCCTGCTCACACCTGCATCAGCTCATCGAGGAAAAAAACATGTGGTCCTGATGAAATATTCGGCAAAAATCATCAACCATCATCTGAGGGTATGTACTTGAAATTTGGTATGTCTTTTGTTCTGAAACATGCTGTATAAAAAAATTCAATAGATCAAGCATTTAACGATTGAACGTGTACTATTTTGTTCATAACTGAGAACAGACTTAGTTTTTGATACCCAGCTGTCGTCGTTATTTAATATTTAGTGTGCTCTTTGTTTATTAGTATTTTTAACTCGAAGTTCGTTTTTACTCAACAAAAAAAACACTGCTGATGAGAGATGAAGTTTAAACATGCAATATCAAAAAGGCTTACAGTATTTATTATCGTGAAATTAGATTTGATATAATTTATCTTTTATAGTGTTCATTTTATAGGACTATTATCTTCAAACCGAAACAACTGATCTGATAACATATGACAATTAATATATTATATGAATACTTACCAACAATGAGCAGGAATTGAGGGTGCTCTAAAACACGAAATTCGACATGAAAAACTTGTTAATTTAAATGAGAATAAATCCTTTTTTTAACTATTTTGACGTGATTTTTCATGGTTTCTACAAGTTTTATATTTCTAGTTTTCATTACATAGACAACGAGAAAGATGGTAATATAGTGTTTTTCATCTTTTGTTTTCAAGCTCATCTGTATTCAATAGACAAGGAAAGCTGACTATTGTAATCGAAATTGTTAATATTAATCGTGAGTTATTTTGTTCTTTTAACTGACAAATATTTTTATTTACTAGAGAATGTGCATCGAAGTCATTGTTTATATGTGTATACACCAAAATTTAACTTTATTTTATAATTATATTTAATTGTATCATATGTTTAAAATGTTACACTCTCTCTTGCCAACTTCGAATTCGATATCATCATAAAGGGTGATTGTTGGTTTGATTCCATTAAAATATTGGCGATTAAGCTTCGTTCATATTTGTTGAAGATGATGATATCTATAAGTACTTAATATTTGAGAAAAAGGTGAACGACCGAGCATCGACACACAGCAAATCTAATTGTGGAGGCGTATTTAGAAACAGACCAAAATGAGCTGTTTTTCACGAGCATCATGGCTGCGCCATTAAGGTGTCAGCGAATTTATTTTTTATTTCAATGAGCCGAATATTTTTCGTGGCATGTTGAAGGCTCTTCAACGCGAAAAACTGGCAACTGTCTGGTTTTCTATGTTAAAAGCTCGCAGATTAATCAATTTTCGATAAATTCATATATATTTTTGCCCGGATATTTCTAAAAATTTCATCTGGTTTCGATTCAGTTCTCGGTGCTCTGAGTGAACTCAGTCAAGCCATCTGGTAAAATATTTTCGAATCATTCAGAATTCTGTTCTTGCACCTGAGCTGTGGTGCAGAAATTTAGGGGTGAAGCTGTATGGTGTGTTCTATGGTTCTAGTTGTATGTTGGGTAGCGCGAAGAACTTTCGATGTAATGCGCTTCCTTTCAACATAAACTCACCTGCTATTTTGTAATGATTCTATAATTTTTTGCCGTGACTTTCGAGCTCTTCATCTTTCCGATACAAACGAAGATAGTATCTTCGTGAAAAAAAAAGCGGCGGAAGTGTACTCTCACTGGAATATGATGCATATTACGTGAGAATCTAATGCGGGCATTGATGCGGTCAAAATGAATGAATGATAGTATAATGGAAGTGCATGTCTGAACTGAAGTTTCTTTCTTTCACGTATCCGAGACAATCGTTTTCAAGGCTCTGAACGACGAACTAACCAATTTGCATATTAATCGAAGGCTCTTGTCTGCTTCACAAAAGTGGTTACTTGTAAATACAATTTTCAACAACTTGTATGTGGTAATGCACAATATTTTACCTTTATTGTTGCTATGACTTTAACAGTATTTGACAGAACTTTCTTTAGACTGGTTAATATCATATTAGACACGAAGGATGCAAAAAGCATTATAATCTGTATTTATAACGATTTTTAATTCACAATACTTTTCTAATAATAATATTAATGCGATTCTGTCTCATTATTCTAATTGTGCAATTTAACTGATAAAGCTAATATTGGTTAGAACTGATAATGAGCTTTTTCTTCCAGTTAATAAATTATTCGTCTGTACGTATAATTTGCTGACCTGGTATATTATTTCTATATTTGGTATGTAGGCTTCATTCGCTTATTCATATTTATGTTTTGGCTGCAAATATGGTGGAAATATAAACTTATTCTTTGAGACCATTATCGAATGATTAATTTGGTATTGATTACAATTTAAATCTATTTCTCATTCTGACGAACTAGGCTGTAATTCATAAATGATGAAGAAGACTCACAAGAAAATTGACCGAGAGTACAAAGTAAGGTATGAGTACGAAGCTGAAATATCTTGACATAAAAAAAGTGTTCCATTATGAGCAAAATTTTAACGACAGAAAACATCTAAAAGCTTTATTGCAAAGCAATTTTCACCATTGAAGCTGGCTTGACGAACACCGAGACCCGATGCAATAATGAGGTATGAAAACCGGTTTTCTTGCATTAATACTTAACCTCAGTATACCACGACATACGGAGATAATTTTGCGAAAATATGGGCAAAATTTGAGATTGAAGAACGAGCAGTATTTTACAATATGAAAGGGAATGGCAACTTAAAGGTAACAATGAAACAGTTGAAATAAAATGTCTTCCTCTGATATCCATGATGAAATAATGAACGTTTGAAAACTCGCGTTTACTCATAAAGCGTCGTGTGGCGGTTTGCTTTTCTTCAATGCGGTGAAACTCTTTGTTTGAATAAACGCTGGAAATTTTTTTTGTCATGATTTCGGCTGCTGCATGTTATACGGCTGTTGAAGTAAGCGGGCGACTTCAGTTGTTGCAATAATTACCTTTTCACGATTACAACTCGTTGTTGAGATCACGGTATCGCTTAAGCGACATTTATAAGGCTTTCGTCTATACTTTCCGTTAAGCTACGGCTCATCGGTGGCACGATTTGAAGTAATATTGTGAAGTTCTGCTACAATGAATATGGTGCAGGCAGGCAGCGTGTTTCGCCATGCATTTCCTGAAACCGTAACATTAAACGACCAAAATAGGTCATTTCAAAAAAAATATCAGATGTTTCTGATTAATAGCCGCCAGTCACGTCTGAGAATATATTTCAAAAGACACCCCAGTCTCTTATTCTCATGAATGATCGTATCGACTGTTACTTAATATCTCAGATCGGGAAAAACGAACTGGGTAACTTGACCAACGTGGAAGATTTGTTGTTCAAAGCTGGCTCTTTGGGATGAGCACCATATGAACACTGTTAATGTCAATGTCAAACCGCGAACGAATGATGGTGAACTCGGCCGCGATGAAAAATTCCATATTCATCGAGAACTTCGGCTTTAACTGGAAATCGAGCGAATTTCAGGCAAGCTGTAATCGTAAATCGACTATTTCTGACTTATCGGGAACGGCTTATATGAAAGAGGGCGGCAATTCGGTTTAATACGTAACTGTCGTTAAACTGCGATAAAGTTTAATCGCTTTCAAAAAAAAAAAAAAAATGGAGACACTAATACTAAGCAATGATGCTGTCGACTTTCCGTGTTATCGCCGTGACTATTCATGTTTGATATCTCCAGAAGAACGATGACTTGCCTCCGCTACGTGACGCTTACCTTAACGCCCCGGCTTTTGACAAGTATGCGCATGTGATTGGTTCTATGTATTTTTTAGTGACGACCTATTTTGCATCTCGTCTATAATTGGCTACGGTATACGGCAACGACCCGGCTCAAAGTGCCGGCGGTACGACTATCGAAGCGGCGCTTTCATCGCATCGAAATGGATACAATGGTGATTGAATGCACCCGGTTATAAGAACGAAAGTCGTCGACGCATGGAACGCTCTGTTTGAAATATCATATGGCTGTCTTAAGCGGTTGATAAAGACTTTCTATCGGCTCATATCATTCTTTCTCAGCTTTTGGTGAGGTCAAGAAAGAGCACGACTCACCCTTTCTCAGCGACCTGATCGACGACAACTCGGCTAACGAATATATATGAAACCTGAAAAAATTAATTTTAGTGATATTTAAACAAGTGACCAGTCTTTTAAAATCAATGCACTTTAATTTGAAGTCTAAATTTTTTTATGTTCTGTGCATTGTGAAGATTTTTTTTATTCTCAACCAGATCTGCATATAACTTCTCCAGTATACTTAGTAATATAATGACTTAGTCATCTTCTTAAAACATCGTGCATAAAACTTACTGAAAATAAGAACTTTTACGTACGATTTATTCCCTCGGCGTCATGAATGATACTAAAAACTCGGCAATGAACGAGACTGGCTGATTCCAGTAACTTCCTTGCCGACTTTCGTTTATTAACGGGAAGTGCTAAGTAAAGTATTAGCTTGCAGGACAAAGTTGGGCATTTCAATCGCCCCTGTCACTCGAACAGGGCTTAGTCAACAGCTTTAATAGAAAAAAAAAATATATATATATATATATATATATATATATATATATAAATTTAAACGGGCCAGAATTTCACAATCTACAGTTACCCGAAGGTCTTATGAGTAAGGGCGAAATGCCAAAAGATCCGTGTCCCGCTCACTGAAGAGCACTAAAGAGCATAACAGGTCAATTGAAAAGTCCCCGTCCTGACACGTAGATGGTGCTACAAGAATTGAATCCATATGTTTTTGAGTTAGCCCTAACCCTCAAAAGATGCGTGTATAAATTTGACAGCTGTCGGATCATTAGTTTGTGAATTATAGCATTTTCAGTGAAGCAACTTTTGTTATTGTGAAAAAAATGGATAAAAAGGAATTTCGCGTGTAGATAAAATATTGCTTTTTGAAGGGAGAAAATACAGTTGAAGCAAAAACTTGGCTTGATGCCGAGTTTTCGGACACTGCCCCAGAAAAATCAACCATCAAGGATTGGTATGCTAAGTTTAGACGTGGTGAAATGAGCACAGAAGACGGTGAACACCCAAAGGAGGTTGTTACCGACGAAAACATTAAAAAAATGCACAAAATGATTTTGAATGACCGTAAATTGAAATTGAATGATATAGCAGACACTCTAAAGATATCAACTGAAAGTGTACATCATATCATTCACGAATATTTGGGTATGAGAAAGCTCTGTGCAAAGTGGGTGCCATTCGAGCCCACTTTTGACCAAAAACAACGACTAGTTGATGATTCGTAGTAGTGTTTGAAGATGATCAAGCGTAATACACCTGAGTTTTTGCGTCGATATGTGACAATGGATGAAACATCATTTCACTCCGAAGTCCAATCGAAAGTCATCCGAGTGGACTGCACACGATGAACCCGCTCCAAAGCGTGGGAAAACGCAACAGTCAGCTGGCAAGGTTATGGCGTCTGTATTTTGGGATGCGCAAGGAATAATTTTCATTGACTGCCTTGAAAAAGGAAGGACCATCAACAGCGACTATTACGTAGCGTTATTGGACCGTTTGAAGGACGAAATCGCCGAAAAACGGCCGCATTTGAAGAAAAAGAAAGTGCTGCTTCACCAAGACAATGCACCGTGTCACAAGTCAGTGAAAACGATGGCAAAAATCCATGAATTGGGCTTCGAATTGCTTCCTCATCCACCGTATTATCCAGATCTGGCCCCCTAGGGACTATTTCCTGTTCTCAGATCTCAAAAGAATGCTGGCTGGGAAGAAATTTTCGTCGAATGAAGAGGTGATCTCCGAAACTGAGGCCTATTTTGAAGCAAAGGACAAATCGTACTACAAAAATGGTATCGAAAAGTTGGAGGGTCGCTATAATCAGTGTATCACCCTTGAAGGGAGTTATGTTGGATAAAAAAAAACTAATTTTGCCAAAAAAATGTGTTTTAATATGGTAGGCCGGGTACTTTTCAATTGACCAGTTATTTATCGTGGTACAGCTAGTTTGCACCTTGAACCAGACTCAATCAGAGCACCGTGCTTTCTAACAAATGATTCGATATTGAGAAAGTGCATTGATTCTTGACGTAATTATATCTCGATAGAGTCTAGGACCTGATGTAATTCCTCCTTTAATAGGAATAAAGGATCTTTAATTTTCTAGAGTTTATTTGTTTGGGTTTAGTATTATGTTGGACGGTGGACTTTTGCATATGTTTGAAAATGGCTCATTGACTGCTACAAGGTATAGAGAGAAGATTTTAGAACCCTATGTTCAACTTGTGAGGGATGCAATTGGTCCTGAATTCCTGTTAATGTTAAAAAATTTCGTTCGCATTCGGCTCGGCTAATTGACAATTATGTGGGACATTCGCTTCATAAATTGGTCAGTCATATCTTCTGACCTTACCTCTATTGAGCATGTCTGAGACATTCTCGCAAGAGCAATTGGATTTCGCCATCCCCTTACGAGAAACATCCAGATGCATAAAGGTGCTTTGCTTCAGGAGTGAAGATGACTGCTTCTTAGACTTCTCAACTGCCTCCTGTCCAGTATGCCTTTTCGCTTTGTGACTTCTCTGGCTATGAAAGAAGACCATACCTCATATGAAACTCATTTTGAATTTAATATCAAAACGTGTAATTTTAGACATTCCTAAATTGTGAGCTTTACTAATAATCCTGCACACATAATATTAATTTTGAAAGTTACATCTGTTTTTCCGTTATAAATGTACATTCATACTAAAGTTCATTAAGATCTGTCCAGAATCTTTTTAAAAAACTCCATATAATGCTCAAATTCTCTCAATTCTGCATAGGAGCGTAAATGTTTTACCCTAGACTTATGAGTCGTTAAAATTATTATTCAAACTTAAAATCATATATCCTTAAAAAAAGTTCATTTATATTCTATTATAAAAATATATTAAATAGGTATCAAATATAATAACGATACAGTTATGAACTCATTTTTATCTGACATTATTGTAAATTTTTATGTATATGTCTTTTTTAAATGAACTTTTTCAATTGTTTAACAAATATGTCCTCAAATTTAATGAATGCTTCATTATAACCAGAAACTTAAATATTTTTTCAAAGCATGTTCAAATGTATTTTAATAAGAGTATATAAATTTTACAAATTATTATTGACTAAAAATTACCCAATTCATTCACATTTGGTAAATAAAGAGTTTTAAAGTGCTATGTGTTTCTATTGGGTTTGAAACAGGGGCACATTAAGAATGGAACAAAGAATCACTTAAAACTTTGATCCAAATAATTAGATTATATTAATCTAAAGAGTCAGACTTTATTCTCTACTAAAATTCCCAAAACATATTTAGAATTTCTGAGATACAGATATAAAACTTTCTTAGAAATTTCGGGAAAAGATTGTATCGCGTGAAACTACTTCAAAACACGTTTCAGTTTCATAGAATGTATTCTAATGTACTGTATTTACATGCTTCATACTTTTGGTGCCTTGATGCAATTATGAAAATCTTATAGCAAATATCAGCTGACCTGGTTCCTAATATGTTCTTTAGGATCAAAAGAATTCACAAAGTTCTGCAACGGTTACTCGTATTTAAGTGTACACTAGAAGGAAAGTATGAATCTAAATATTAAATAAAATATTCTTATGGTATTTACCATTGTGTTTCCCGGAAGTAGCACTAAAAGTTCCAGAATTTACAAAATGGTCAAAACTTAAATATTTATAAATACCCTTAACCATGTCAAAAATCATGCAAAGTAGTAAATCTCCATTCTTAAATTAATTAGAACCCTTTTTGAGACTTGAATACCTCTTAGAATTTTATAAGTGAATTTAGATTATGAATACTGCTACCATTTGTTTTGATACTTTTGACATTCGTTTGGTACCTATTTGCAATTAATCATTTGTATTTATCAAGGTTTAATTAAATTTTTCATCGAGAATTCAGTTATTTCAAACATCTATCATTGAATCAGAATATTGAGAAATGTATGAAAATGATAATTATCTATGAAATAGTTATTATTCCATTTTCGTTGAAAAATCCAAGAAATATTTTGGTTAGAGAACTAAGTTTCTCAGACATTCTTTTTGTGATATTGGCTTGTGTTTCCTTTACATACATGTACAGATACTGGGAAGCTCATGGAAAAAACTTTTTTTCTCTTAATTCTCTTTATAATAAAATAAAATTTCTGTCTGATATAAAAACATTCTATATTAACAAACAGTTAATCTGCTTATTAAAAAAATTACCAAAACTGCTTAAATAACTCTTAATATATGAATTTATAAATCATTTTGAAATTAAAAAATAAACTCATTAATATTCTACCATTTCAGTAAGATGGGTTTGTGTAATTTTGAAGGAGGAAATGTTTTTATGCTGTTATGCATGAATTATAAATTCAAATATAAATAAAGAAACCCAAGAAATCGAAAGAAAAATGAAATCTCACATTTTCTTTCTATAAAAAGTATTATTGTCTGTTTCCGAAATACCTTATTTCTTTATTTCTTCTCGAAGATAATTAAAATTATTAATTTAAATCATCATGTATTTATCGTTAAAAATTATATTTATTAGATTTAAATATAATTCAATTAGTTATATGTTTCCCCAATTATTGAACTAGGTTATATTCAAAAATATTTTCTAATGTTCTGAAGGCTTAAATATATTTCATACGTGTTTTCAGATTTCGCCAAAATTTCCAGTCTCTCAAAATATCTATGTATTTAATGAAATGAAACTATTTTAAGCAAGATTGGTATATTGTTATATTTTCTGGTAACTGGAATAAACAATATTTAACAACAACATTCTTTATTTTTAAATGGTATGGAGAAACCCAGAAATGTGACTCCATAATAAAATTTAAATAAATTAATCAAATATTGTGAAAAAAAAGCATTTTTTTTCATTTTTAAATTCATTAAAAGTATATAATTTGTACTTAACTTGTAGATTATTTCAACTTGATTATTATTAATATTCTTAAAACTTTTGCTTGTTCACTAATATTTCAGTCGATTATAACAATAATTTTAATTAAGTTTTAATTTTTTTTATTAAAATTAGAAATTTAAATATACCCATTTAATAACTTTAATTGAGTACCAGCAGGAATTTAAAAAATATATTATATATTATTTTTCATAAATTTAAATCAAATTAAAGTGAATGTATATTATTTTTAAAGTATAAGAAATAAAAATTTGTTTTTTTTTCAAGTTTAAAAATTAAAATGTTGTATTTTTAGTCATCTACCTATTATTAACATAACACTGAATGCTAAAAAAGGACTACTGCTACTTTAAAGGCTTTCATTTTGATTTTTTTTCAAAATCAATTAATCTGTGAAACAACAATTAATGCTAAGCTTTCAGTCATTTTACTTTACACTTTTGTCGCGCTTAAATGACATAAGGAATACTATAAATGCAAGGAATACCACATTATATTAATTACCTGTTAAAATGTCATGAAAACATTGTAATATTATATAAATATTTTCAAATCCATATAATTTTTATTAATCACTCGCAGTTACAAGTCTTTAAAAAAAACTCTCCATAATCAAAACTGTTAACTGAATTTTATTCCGTTATATGGTTTTGAATCATATTCACTGCGATTAACATGGGATTAAATACGGCTTTTCTAATTTAAAATATGCTTTTAAAAATTTGAAAAATATTTCCTATATAGCATGTTACTACCCTTAATTTGAAATATATTAATAAATATCTTGAGGTAAACCCATATAAGTTCCTATCATTTCGTAAACCTGTAATTTTACTATAATCTTTGAATATTTTATTTTTGATCCATTGTAAAGCTGCTCATTATATACATTTGAATTGAGGAAAAAAATTGAATCTTTTGGTTTAAACATTTTGTCAGTTAAATTCTTTCATATAAAATAGATTTCATTTTTATTATTATATCCATGAATGTATGTGAGACCTCACTTTTTTAATAATTAGATAAATTAATGAATACTGTTCAATTGTTGTCTCTTTAAAAATTTATCATTACATTAATCACCGCTAGATCTAAAATATTGAAAAAAACATGAATTGTCCAAAGCCTTTATGGAGATTTGATGAAATATTTTCTTGCTATATGACTCCAAATTTTATGGAATTGTAAAAATTTATTATTTCAGTAGTTTTCTTCTCATTTTGAGTAATTTCTAATGAAGAATGTAATGTGCTAAGGAGAAGTACATTTTTATGTCTTTTTTTACATTGATGAGAAACAAGAATGGTGTTATTATGTGTCATGAATATTGTTGAATATAATTCTTTTTACGTTTCCTTAAAGGACTTTGGAGCTTCTCTTTTTGCTTTGTTGTTTGGAATCATTTTTTTCCTAAATATGGAAATGCGTTGATTATGCACTTTGAGCTCACATTTACAGCCAAACAAAATTTGATGTCAAACTTGTCAGGTTTGTTTGGCATATATTGCAAGAATCTATAGCGTTGACGGAAAGAACAGCTCATCTACAGTGATGTTTTCTCCTGGTTTGTAATACATGAGAAAATTTTCTATGAATGTATTTCAAACATGTGATATAAGTCCACATTTATCATCGTTTAATCTATCTGATCTTAATATTTTTGCGTCAAAGCGCATATATCGCATAATTTCTAAAAATTTATTCCGGCTTATTGTTGAAGGGAAGAAATTGTGGCCCTAGGTCTTTGACCAAATGCTTATGATGGAAACCCTTTTTGCAGCTAACGCTTCTCGAATATACAATATTGCAATAAAGGAATCAAGCTCATTGAGAGAAATGCTCCAAGTTACATTATTTAGTTTTGATCTTGCTTCAACTTCTGAACATTTCTTTATGATATTCGAAATTTTATCATTTATGAAAAGTCTCCAGAAAGTTATAGCACTTCTATAACCAATATTTCTTTCAAAATATGGTATGGATTCAGGAATCTCTTTTAAAATATTTTTAATAGGTCATCAACCGGAAAAAACTAAACACTACTGTTGTATTTTCCCCATAGTTCCATCTTTTCTTTCTTCCAAATCACTTTCAAGGGTTGATTGCTCTCCTTCATTTTTTTTTATTTTTTCCTTATCACATTTACAATTTTTGTTGTTTTATAAATTTTTTCACTTACTTGGAATATTTTCATTCAGCTTGCTGTCATTTGAACTGAATTTAGACAATTAAATTATGTGAACATTTTCTACAATATTTCTTCCGTCATTCATAACAAAATTTTCATCATCATCAGATGCATTTTCGTCGCAAGAATAATTTTCTGAAAGTTCATACAGCAATTTCAAAGCTATATCTTTCAAAATACCTCTTCTGTTGGGTGCCATCACTAAATGTGTGCAAAACTGGAATGTTACTAATTTGTTTTCCTTCTTCTCAGTTTACAACAAGGAAAATATTCTTTTTACTTAGATTCTAGCGTTTGACAGAGGTAAGAGAATTCTACGACATTCCAATATAATAACTTCCAATCTCAACAGCTCACACGTCTGCCTAACAGGTGCAGTCCAGACGTATGGATACGCCATCTTCTCATTCTTACCCTTCAGCAAAAGCAAGTGCAGTTACAGCTCATCATACATTTCTATTATAACTGAAAAATGTAGAGTTGAAATCCTGGTCGAAATAAAGGAAAATGCATTTATCTTGATAGGGTCAGGTGTGTTCCCATGGTAGTTCTAGGTACACAGGCCGTGGTAGCATTGTGGTAGTGGTCATGAGCTCATGGCCGGTAGTTGCCGTTGAGTCATGGGATCCAGCCTTGATTCTATAAATGACTCGCCATGTAGCCGAAGCTGATCTACGTTAAATCTGTCGAGGCTCAAAGTCCACCCGTTGGCATGGTGAGGAAGTTAAGATAGGGGGTGATAGCTTAGGTGTTGACTTCGTCACTTGACGGAGGTTCAAAATAATCCATCACCAATAAATCTCGTGTTGCTTCTACTACCACGTTAATAAAATCAATAAATCTGTATAAAAATAATACAGTTGCGCAATTATATTTAAGAAACACGATTGCTAAAATATTCTGGTTAGAATATCTTAAAGAAATTTATTTTGTGTGATATGTCCTTGTGGTTTTTAATGGATTTTATTACAATTTAATACTCCTTTAAGTTTATTTGTCAATAAAATACTTCATTTAAAAATAATTTATTTTTCTTAAGCAAAAACAAAATATAACATCCTGTAGAAGATGCAGAAAAAATCATAACGTGAAGCAAAATGAAAATCTATAAAATATTATTAGTTTGTTAATTATCGTATCTTAAAATGGCCGTATAAATATTGTACTTATGTCAAAAAGCTTTGATAATTATTGAAGAAAGAGGGAAAAAAACTATTATTCCAAAACACGCTTAAGAATACTATGTTAAAGTAGAGAGGCGAGTGTGTAGGAGTTTTCTGTTATACTAAACAGAAAAAGTGATCATAAGCTAAATCTCCACTTATGGTATGGGTAATGCTCATTCATTACTGTATTGCTAATTTGTGAATATAAGACGAATAAAGGAAAGTAAATAAAGGAAAATGCATTTATCTTGATAGGGTCAGGTGTGTTCCCATGGTAGTTCTAGGTACACAGGCCGCGGTAGCATTGTGGTAGTGGTCAATATAACAATAAACTTTAATCATTCTCAATAAAGGTTAACTTAAGAAATACCATCACTAAACATCCAAAAAATGAAAGGCGTTCCAATTATCAACTCTAAATTCGTGAAAATTATTTTTGATGCATCTTAATAACCCCTTATATGATTGCGGTACACATATATGGTATTCCTTTCTTCAAGTCGTGGGTTCAAGCTTTGATGCCACTAAGGACCCACTGAGTAGTGGGACTAATGCACGTTAAATCTGGTTGAGGTCCCAAGTCCTCCCATTGGCGGGGTAGAGAAGATTGGAGAGGGAAGTGTTAGCTCAGATATCGTTTTCGTTTCTTGAACGGGACTCAAAATTACGGAGTCCGTCGCCAATAGCTTTCGTGTTACTTTGCTGTGCGACATTCATAAACAATCTCACCCCACTGGATAGCGCTGTCGCATCAAGTGAGTTCCATTTAGAAGAAAGCTTGTGGCAACAGTCTATCTGATTTTTTTAAGTACGTATATTCATGAAATATAGATGTGTATGTATCTTCTGCTATGATAAATGTTCTACAAGTTATGAAATCTTCTAATTCTTTGAAATATGCCTTCAACAATATCCAATTGCAATTAGATTTGATTATTTCATCAATTTCCATTCACATTGAACTGAATTATGAAAGTAAAACGTTTCGGCTTATTTATCTCCTTATAGTCCCCTATTTCAAAATTCGTGCCCCTGACACTTTTTTGGTTCACTCCATGATTTGTTCCCGTTTAGATTACAAATCAATGCGAAATTTATTCCTAGAGATAAATTCAGGAGTCAATGATTTATATAAATTGTATAGAACATATTCTTAACGTATAAAACTATTCAGTGATTTATAGAATGAGTACAATTCTCTTCTTTTAGGCAATCAATGAAAAAGGAGCACTAAAAATAAAAACATTTAAACATCAACATTCCACACGTAAATAAAAAGAACCCTAAATTCTTTTTCTAGATAAAAGTTTTTTACAGCCTTGAATTAAGCAGATTTGTAGAAGATTAATGGATTGTTACTTCTTAACATCGAGAATTTAGCGATTTGAAAAAAGAGTCTCATTATTTTAATGATCATTGGAAAGATTTATTAATTATGTTTCTTAACTTTTATATTTGTAAATTTTTTAAAGTCATTTAAACATATGCTGATATTTAAGATATAACATAAGTATTTTAGCAGCTGAAAAAAGAGAAAGTGAAATGAATAGCTGTTGATTTTTTAATTGATTATCTCTACATTTTCTGTCGAAGGCTTGTAAAATGCACGTTTTACTATGTGTGTATGTATATGTATGTAAGTGAGTGTGATTACAAAAATTCTTACAATAATATGCATTAAATATTATAAATGTCTCGTATTAGCTGAAAAAATATAGTCTAATTACAAAAAAGGTATATTTATATTATTTTTATGCACGGTTTGTTCCTAATGAAACATTATATTTGAGTAAAATATGAAAAAATAACATGTATAAAACTGATATACGACCTATTTAAATAAAAGCTCTTTACAAAAACTTCATTCAAGCTTGTATTATTTTACAAAATTCAAACAGCTATTTGATTGTAATGAACATAACTCTGTTACAATATTTTAAAAAGATATTAAATATCAGAAATGATTATTACATCATGTATTAGAAGTAATTTTCAATTTTAATGAAAAATGTTATTTTTGCAAGTGAAGCAGACTCTTTGCTAAAGCCTCAAAGTTAGGATGTATATCTCTTCAAACTTTTTTTTTTATTTTGGCAAGGCAGTGATTCTTTCGTCATATTATACAAACAAAAGAAGCTGTCTTTATGAAATAATTTCTTTCTTGAAATACTACTCTGATATAATATATTTTATATATTAGGTGAGCATACAGGATTATATAAAATTATAAAAACTTATATAGAAAAAATACTTATTGGATATTAAGCAAAAATGGCAGGGAAATCAGGCTGAAGTTGATTGAAAATTTTTTGACTGTATTTTAAATTAAGTATTCACTGCATTTTAAAATGAGCTTATTTAACTTTATTATTTATTTAACTTAATTCTCTAATTAGATTTTAATTAAGCAGTGAGGCTATCAACATTGATTCTACACTTTCTAATATTTCTTTCTTTTTTATTTGGCTTCCTTTATGACATGTGTGCTAAACATTATTATTTTACAGTGATCTTCTGTTATACTTTGTGTTTCTTCTATTAATATTTACAATCCATTTAAAGCATTTACTGAAAATGAAATCTTTGAGAGTTAAACATGTTCCATATTAGTATTTTATAGAAGTTTGGAAATAAAGTTTCAATACTGAGGAAATTAAGTTTATTGAAATATTTTAATTTTACTTCATATCAGAAGCGAGAAGTTTCTTTTTATTTAATACTTAATTATACCATTATTTTTTTAAATTTAATAATTAGTGATCTTTTATTATTTAATTATTTAATTTTGATATTAATAAAAAATTGATAAATGAAATTTTCATTTTCAATAATTGAATTATTCTACATTATCACAGGAATGTACATTGAAATCACATAACAAAAGTTTTGTTAAAAATAAATATATTCCTTTACCACGTAGTGCTATGTATTCTGAACTACCTGTAGATAAAGAAAGAGAGATGAATTACGTAAATTTTATTGAAATGCCTTATTCCTTCAAATAAATAAATACTACAAAGTATATTGCAATTACTCAAGAAAATTCATTATATTCTTGAGCAAATATATAGAATTTTCAACATGGAAAATATAATGCTATTGAGAAGAAAAACAACCCTCAGTATTTAAATGATAGCCAAATGTTTCATACTAATGGTTTCACAAAACTATTTTAAAACGATATAATGTATAGTTTCATTTTGTATATAACCATAACCATAGCTCACATGCATCACCTCAATTGTTACAACTATTTTTCCCTTGTAAAAGATTGTAAAAATTTAAAACATCTTCCTTGCTCGTAAAAAATGATTAATGTATATATATACAACTAAAAAATACCTTTATATTTTAAAAGTATATGCCCTGAAATGCACCGTTATTTGACATATTCTTTCATAAAAATTTGTTTTCTTGGAAAGAAAACAAATTTTTGGAATATATAGATAACATTTATTTGGAATATATGTTATCTTGAAACAAACTAATATCTCACAAAAACACTTATGAATGTTGCTTCATTATCCAAGCAAGAGAATAAAAAATATCTGAGTAGGAAATTGACAGACGAAAATATCCTGATTATACTTCTACACAATTTTATTTAAAGTATTTAAGCGTATAAGATACTTTTGTGCGGTTTCTGAAAATTGCGAAGATATGAGAGAAAATTACTAGCACAGGAAGAGTTTGATTCATAAACCTGAAAAATATTCAATATCTTTACTTCATAGCAAAAGTAAGTGAAAATAATGAACAATAAATAAAATTTATATATTAATTATTATTAAAATTTATTATTATTAGTCCATTAATAAGTGAAATATATTGAACAATTAAAAAAATATATTTATATATTTATCATAATTATTATTAACTTAATTGTTATTTATAACAATTTTAGTATAATTTAAATCTTCTTTGAAATTTCTTTTAAGTCCAAATGTATTGTAGAAATTCAGGGTATGACAGTTCTCTCTCTTTAATATTTATTTCTAAATGTTTGAAGTTCATTGGATGAAATTTCATCAAATGCCTAACTTAATATAATTGTAGTATCTAGATAAATGTTGATCATTACTAACTAGTTATTCGGCATTATATTAAGTAACTTATTAAATCCGTTTATTACGTATCTAACCATACTTTATGGATAGAGTTCAACTATTTCAAACATTATGTTAAGCATTCAAAATGTGTGATGATTATAACCCATATGTGCCTTAATGGAAAGATTATGCAAATGAGATCTGGTTCCAAAGCATTTTTGCATATTTATGTCAGCTTTCTGGATTGTGAATTTGTAAATACGTTTAATTTAAATTATAGTTCTACTATTAAATTCTACATAAATATGCAAATATTTTACGATGCATTAGACATTTATGCATAGGTGTTTTTTTCTCAATTTAATTTTTAAGAGAATAAATGCTTAAGAGAGAAATTTGTTAAGATAAACATTTTTCATTTCTTCTTTTAGACACTTTATTCTGTAAAATATCAGAAAATGAATTGCATTGTAATTGTGTGACTCTCTGTTGTTCACTTTCCTTAAATGAGATTTTTCTTTTCATCGAATTTTCATCCAAACTTATTCACTTTGTAACTATGTGGCATCAAACTTTAATTTCTTGGATGTTTATTATGTGTGTGCTGGCGATAAATAATATTTTTCATTCATGTCTCAGACAACTTTATCACGAATAAGCAGTTTTAATTTTTTTTTCATTTACCTTAGATATCTCACCCTAATTAGGTCTTGAATTTAACTCTTACACTTTATTTCGCTCTTGTTTATGTTTTGATACTTAAGTACACAGTATTGAAACTCTAATTATTCAATTTATATCTGAGAATGTTTAATTAATGTAATTTAAAACTACCAAAAATCTTTAAATATCTCATGTTCTAAGTAAGTATTGTGAAATAACACGGCGTAAACAATTAGGAGACAATTTTTGTGCTCGTATACCTCTAATTAAGCCGAACTAAATTGAAATTAATCACAAATTATTTCATTCAAAACAAGAAAAAGAAACAAATGAAAGAAAGAAACTTGGAAACTATTTTGAAAAAGTAGGAAATATTTTGAACTTTGTTACATTATATTTCCTCTGAGTTATAGCTTAGGTACCCATTGAATTAAATGGTTAATTATTTATCACGCATTGCGCTTTTTTTCCATGTTTCTACTTGCTTAATTTTGTTAATAATCTTCCAATTCATACAATTTTTTTTCTTCTTTTTTTTAGCTTCTCTTTTCTTCAAATGAGTAGATATTAAATTGAATGAATTTAATGACCATGATTGTCATCATTTGATCTTGAATTCCCAACAGTTTAACTAATATACAATCAAAGTCACTTTTTCAACCACAAACCAAGCAACCTTTTACAAAGTCAACTACATAATTAATAAATTTGATGAATTATTTCTCATTAACTACAGATATCACTTCCTTCAACACAATTAAATATTTGCAAAAATTGGAAAATTTATTTAATTATCTATATAAATTGTAATGTAGATAAAAATGCTTTCTTTTAATTTATTTTTGCTAATTTGCATACAGTTTGCACATAAAAATAATATCTTCTCCTAACTGACTTATTGATCCCAAATACTTTATGGAAATAAATGGAAAAATACCATATAAATAAATTGTATTAACAGTCAAAATTGTATAGTTTAAACTTATAAAATACGGAAAGTCAATTTAATTCGTTTCATTTTAATAATTATCTTTTCAAATTTGAATGTAATATAGGAATATTTAACATTCTCAAAAACCTGAGAAATTTAAAAATAATGTGATCTTTGTTTGAGAATTTGAATTATTAACAGAGCCGGAAGAAATTGTTAAACCTTCCCTATTATTTAGTATTATTCTATATGATGCTAATTTTCAAAGAAAAATTATAATTAAGTGAGTAAAACATCAACAATTTTTAATTCAAAAATTTCTTCTTCCATTATTATTCAGATCCATAATTGCTAAATTTAATTATTTTAGGACCCCAGTAAATATTTGAACAATTAATGGAAAAAATATAATAATAATTTATTTTCTTAAAAACTTAATGAATAAGTTAACAGTAAATAAGGTCAGTTAATAAAATGCAGGAATTACGACCGGATGTATTTCAATTCTATTCATTTATTTGAATTAATCATGTTTATGTAATAACACCACCTGTACTATCATTCTAATTGCGATTGGATATCTAGAACACGAACAGTGATATATATATATATATGTAAATGTATGAATATAAATGTGAAAATACTTTCATTAGAGCTTTCAATACTATACATACACATGGTCTTATGTTTCGCTTTTTATTAAACGTATCATTCAAAATTCTAAACAAAATGAATATAAAAAATATTTGTTATTAATTAGGGTTATAATATGCTCAATGTTTTCTACATATATTGTTAAAGGTATCTGTAATTTTAAATTCATAAATATAAAATTACTGGTTGTAATAATAATAGTAAAAAGATAACATATTGCAGTATTAGAACTATGAACAAATTCAATGGTAAATAATTCAATAAATCCACTTCCCACATATATATATATATATATATATATATATATATATATATATATATATATATATATATATATATATATATATATATATAATCTGAAATTTAAACATGAATAAACCATAAAATATTATACTCATAAACAAGTTTAGGAAATAATTTTCAAAGTTTATAAAATTATTTATTAAGAAAAAAATCATTACTATACAAATGAAAAGGAAACTTATACACCAATCCATATAAATAAGTAAACAAATCACTGCAAACGAAGAACAATCGAATAAATATGCGAAAATTAATTGAACTATATAAAAAAATTATGTACTATACATAAATTTCCAAATGCCTGCAAATTAAATGAACAATTAAAAATACATCTTTTAAAATTATCTGCCTGAAGAAATAAGAAAATTGAAAAATCTAAGAGTTGAAGAAAAGCAGAAGAATGGATTTTAATATAACCAATATTGTAAGAAGCTGCAGATTATTATAAGCTGGTTTATTCCAGAATTAAAGGCCAACTAGATACCAATGAACAACTATCTTTTAAAAAATGGTTTTAAAATCAAAGAAACGCTTGAGATATAACTGTAAAAGTACAACTGGAAGCACGTTATAAAATCATCTAAAAGAAAAATAAACTTACGAAACCCATGAAACTTAAAATTATTTATAACTTAATACGAAAAAAGAAAAAAAAAACATTACAGAATAAAATTTGAAAAAACCCGAACACAATATAAAAATATAAAAAAAAATTACTAATACCAGAGAGAAAAGTAAATACATGCATTAAAAACAAAATGATTAGGCAAAGATAGTATCTCCATCTATCAAATAGTATGAGAATTGAATGAAAACCAAGAGACAATCTCATGTATTGCAAAAATTAAAATATATTTAAAAAACAACAAACAGGAAAAAAAAAGTTAAGGAAAAAATAATAAAAAAAAATCTCAAAATTAAATTCTTGATTAAAAAATAAGAAAAAATTTTAAAAAGAAAGAAAAAAAATTATATTAGATTATTAGCTAAAAAATTAGTCCATTTTATAAGTTTTGTACTTTAAATTTTTGTAAAAAAAGTTTACAGATTTATTTATTTTTTGCTCTTGTAGGACAAGATTTATTTAAATTATTTTGAAGCTTCAAAGACATATTAACTAATTTGATATAAAAAGGTAAATAATTATATAACATATCTGTGTATATATTTAAGCATAAATTATTTTTAATGAAATAACTTTATTAGTTGGGGGAAAGTAATTATCTCTCTTGTCAAACATGTTACTCATAATCCTATTATCAACAATATTTAAGTTAATATCTAAAAGCAATCTGTTTGGCTTAAGAAAAACATTAGTTTTAATCAGATTTAAATAAGTAGGACAAAAATATAAATTCGGCTTAAACTTGGATATAAATTATTTAAGAAATATTATGTTATCAATGTATCTAAAGAAAAGTAATTTTTTGTTGTTTATTAAATTTTATTTATAGAAATGTAAATGTAGCAAGGCTAAAACTAGTTGGTCCACCCTATGGTATATTTTTAATTGTAAATTTTTATCACCAAAAAAAATATAATTCAATTTTAAAACGCAAGATAAATAACAAATTTAAATTTCTTATAAGATATAGAAATATTAATTTTAGATAAGATCTAAGATTTAAGATATAGAAATATAAATTATTAGTAGTAATAGAATGCTTATTAGTTATAGTAACATGAAGTTATTTGCAAATAATGGTATAATTTTATCTGAGACCTTACGAATGAAGCAAATAATGAATCCATCGTGCAATTTCTTATAGAACTTTTTAGACATTTAAGCTAAGTGACCTACTTTCTTTTAAAATTCAAACGTTTAAACTCTTCGTTAATATCAAATTTGTATTAGTTAAAAGAGCTTCAATAGGAATCAATTATGAAATATGAATGCCTTTGTTAATTACTTCTTTAATATAGTTGTTTTAGTCAGAAATTATATGTCTGAATCTTAAAAATTTAATCATATAATCTCTCAAATTTTTTTATCCCTATCTATATTTAGATTACCAGTAATCACATATTAGAATTCACATATTAATTTTTTTTATCATCCCTTTATTGTTGCTCTGAAAATATTTACGATAATTATAATTATTAATCAAACAACCCATGTTTTTTATTAAAAATTTTTAAAAAAAATTATTATTAATTAATATTAACAGGAATTAGGTTTTTTGCTTACTAAAAGTATTGTTACAATTTGCGTTTTCATAGGATTTATTCATATATCTGCAATATGTTATCTTTTTATTATCATAAATACAACCAGTAATTGTATATTTATGAATTAAAAATTACAGATATCCTTAACAATACATGTAGAAAACATTGAGCTTATAATTACCCTAATTCTTAAAAAAAATTATTTTCATTTCGTTTAGAATTTTGAATTACATGTTCAATAAAAAGCAAAACATTAAGACCATGTGGATGTGCAGCATTGAAAGCTCTCATGAAAACTTTTTCACATATTTTATATATATATATATATATATATATATATATATAACATCATGTGATTTCTTTCACAATAACTGAAATATTATTTTAATAATAATTTTTTGTCCATAAATGCAATATTTTAATTACTCTGGCTTACTAGAAACCGACTCAATTATCCACCATTTCAGCAAATTTCACAACTTTGATAGCATTAAATTGATTGTATTACTTATTCATCCCTTTTATTTGACCCTCGTCCCATAAACAGTACCACAATCAAAAAAATATCATCTTTATTAAAGAATCCAGATTATTAACTGTGCAGATGGAAACTTGAGCTCTTTTATGAGTTTCTCTCTTCAATGGAAAAGTTCGAATCAGGGGTGGATTGAATGTCAAACTGGCCTCTCTTCCATTGCCAGTCGAAGATGCATGTCACATTCGGCTTCCGAGAACTCGAAAGAGTCACCCGGACTTGGAGATGTCTCGGCATCGCTGATGTAGTACACTGTGTCCTCGGTTTCGCTTTGCATTTCAGTCCGTCTGGAAAAAGGGAGAATACATTTGAATATTTTTCGAAGATAAATGGTAGGAAAGGAGAAACGGGATGTCTTTTATCATATCGGCTTTTAAGACTATGGGTTTGTAAACACTATTTCGGTCAGGAGGAAAGGAAAGAAATTTGAGAAGTTTTTTTGAAAAATAGGATCATGATTCAGCAGTAAGGAGTTTTCTCCTCTCTTTATGTAAAAAAGGCTTTTGTTGATCGGTTAAATGATACGATTTGACTGGAAGGAATATTTTACATACATGTAAGCATTATTTGAACAATTAGATAAACTGACAAGAGGTGAAATTACATAAAAATTATGTCTAGAATTCTCTAAGGGATTTATAAAAAGTAATTGAACACCCCATCTGTGAAGTTAAAAGTGTTGGTAATAAGTTAGCAGTTAACTCTTCGCCTTAAATAAATCAAGCAAATGAAGAACAGTCATCATAGAAGAAATTATAAAACTAACTTACCTCATTTTCATAATTGAGAGTTGTGACAAAAATTCCATGCATAAAGATCATTACCTAATACATATTTTCATTAGTAACATGAATGATTATAAAAATATTTATGATAATTAATACAACGTAACTGTTTCCTTAATTATAGGAATGGGAGAATATTTATGTTTAAATAAGTAGCAAAATCCATTGTAAAACACTCTGGCCTGAAGTCTCAAGAAATATTATAATGTATTAAGAAACTAATTAATAGTAGATATTCAGTAAAATTTCAAAAGAACACATGTAAGAGGCATAGGTAAGATGAATTTTTTAAAAAAAGAAAATAGTAAGAAAAAGTCAATATTCGGAAAGAAATTACTATACAAAATAAAGAGATATTTCTTAAATTCTAATGAAAATATTATTGAGAAAAGGTTCCTCATAAAACGTTTTGTAGGAAATTGAAATACATCGGAATGTACAAAATGATAACTGTAAGAGAAAGGAGTAATAAAAGCTTAAAGGTAGGAAAAAAACATGATTATTGTAAAAAGGAAGAAAGGAAACTCCATCCTTTGTTCTACTATTAAAGATATGTATGCTTTAATTTTAACAATCGAAAGTGACTTTTTCTGACTATATATTGTAAGAAATTTGATTATTTCTTATCTCATAAAAGCAAACGCATATATTAATTTAAATTTCCAAATCATGACAAGAAAAAAAATTATTTTATTTTAGGAAAACAGTGTCAGTATTGGGATAGAATTCATAAATTTCATTGGCCAGCAATATCTGAGTCTTGAATATGAGTCCTGAGATTCTACTACGATCGTCAAGGAAAAATCAAAACTGCTGCTCGTTAGCTTGAACTAGGCTTCAAAATTCTTCATATGACAAAGTTTGAAAAGTAAAATATTATCATGACATCTTCATTGTTACTTGACATTGGCTTTTAATTATATAGATCGTCACTAATATCTATTGTCACTAATATCATCAATAAAGTGAATTTAAGATAAAGTAATTAATTTATATTCTTTGTATTGGATCTCATATAGAAGCCCTTAATTTAAAAAAAATATTAGTTCCCATTCATTTAGGATCTTTAATTTACTAATGGATATTAGAATGGATACACCGTGAAAACAATAATCAGCAAACATCAAATTTGCGTGAAAGTTTTACATACCATTTCAAGGCCTTCAGGCAACGCAGATAGGAGTACCGTCATCTACGGTATGTATAAAACGGAATATTGAACATTATGTTTCTCATTCTGAAGGCGAGTTCAAAATTTTTTTGCTGATGTAATGATCCATTATATCTGTCGTACTGTTCACTATATATTAACACCTGTGTGGTACTACTTTTCACGAAAACAATCCATGATAATATGATGTCCGTGATATCCTGAACTTCCTCTATGCAGAGGGTGTTCGATTTTTGCAAGAGGAAAGAATGTTTTCCAGATATGACCTCTACTGGCAATACTTGGCCATGTACTGGCAATACTTGGCCATGTACTGGCAAACAAACACTCACCAACCACTACAATTGATGAACTCTAACAAAGATTTGAAATGGTACTGGTAATTGTTCTCCTTACATAGTTAGACTGAATGCCTAATGGGATTAGGTCTGTTACAACAGCTAAAGAAAGCAGTTCTGGGTTTTGAACCTTACACACTCTGTACCTCAAAACACTTTAAGTTTAATCATGAACGAGAATGAATTCTGATAATTATGCTGTGTATATGTGTACAGTAAATAATATTCTGCTTTTTGGTTTCTTTCTTTAGTTTTCAAAATAAAAAGAAAGCCCAACAAATGCAACAATTTATCCGTAGATTAATGAATTAGAACAATTTATCAAATCCTTAACAAATGACAACTAGAATTAACTTATCTTAGGTTTCATTCTGGAGAAATGTCATATAAATCAAATCTGTTTGATGGAAGATAGTGTTCCCTGTAAGTAATTCTCAAGCACTTACCAACGCAATCTTGATATATAATTCTATCTGTAAAAGGGGGGAGGGGACTTACATAGCATTAATCTTCCGGAGAAGAACAGATCATAAGATATAACTTTCTTCTTAAAGCTTCAAAGATTAAATGAAAATATTGTTAGCTCATAAATAATTGTATAATTAAGCATTTTATAAATTTAAAAAAATATGAATTTTTTTAAGTTTGCTTTAAGCTAAAATGGGAATTTTTTTTCTGGATTATATATATACATTTCTCCAGCTTTTAAAGAAATTATTTTGGTAACAGATACCTATAAAATACGAAATACATCTAAATAATTCATAATTTTTTTTAAAAAAAATGAACACGAAAGTTCTAAAAGCACTTTTTTATTTACATAATATTTATGACATATATTATCTTCACTTCTGCTCATCTGTGTTACTTTCAATAGATATTTAAGAATAATAAGTGATTTGTTGAGTTATAAATTGAATGAAAAGAGTAACTATACGAGTATAGAAATTTTCAATATATATATAATTCAATTATTTCATTCAATTATTTGAGACATTAATCTGTCAATAAACACTTAAAAATAATTTTTGTTGCAAGATAACTCAAGAAAATATAGTGAAAACTTCTAAAAACACCAAATAACAATAAAATATTTTTAATCCAAGAATGCATTTTCAACATTTTTGCACGTTAAATTTACACTTTGTTTGAAAAACCAGTAAACTTGGCAAACGCTCAATAAATTCTTGTTTTTATCTCATTATTTTGAGGATTATACTGTAATTTTTAACATATTCAGAATTCTTTTCAGTCTCCATTTTAACACGAATGCTGCTTTGAATTAAACAGCGAGGAAAAACCTTTCAGCGGCAGTAAAGCTGTAAACGAATTATTTAATCAGGATTTTTATTTCTCTCTTAGAAAATAACATGTCCCGCTGGTGAAACATATGATCACATAACTCTTCTCTCGTGTAGGAAAACTTATTTATGAAAATTGCTTAGCAAATATTTAATTAAACGACGAAAACCAAAAATAACAATTTAAAACGTTAGTTGTTCTAATTACAACGAATTTATGGAAAAAAAATACTTCAAAACGCCTTCAAGATTAATTAAATTTCTCATGTTTCTTATTCGGCGAAAGTTTATACCGTCTAAACATCAAAGCAGCATTACTATTCCTTTGAAATAAGAGTAAAGGTATTAGAGGAAAAATTAGTGTTTTAACTCTAGTGAAGAATTTAATGAGTATTTTTCTCAGAAAACTCAATCTTTTATTTATATACTCATTACATCAATTCCTTAAATGTTTTCAATATCTTAATCAAGATTTAAAATTGGTTTCTTACTTTATCATATAATAAATGCAAATTATGAATGCTATAATAAATACTTTATATATTTTACAATAAATTAGAAAATAATTTAATTTATAATCTAAAATATTTAAGCATTATTCACATATTTCACGTCTTCAAGTTATGTAATACTTTAAAAATATTGATTGAATTATTTGCCACTCTATATACAATAAAACAGTTTAAGATACTTTTATTAAATTATGCATTTTTGCGAATTAAGTCCAGTTTAGAGGAAGAAGACATTAGTCCAGTTAGGCATTATTTCATGACGTAATTATGCATGCAAAATAGCTCTGATTTAAAAATTAAATATTTAACGAGTACATTGATTCACAGAAAAAGCTATAATATTGAAATAAATTTTAAGCTCCATGTTGAAATGCTGATATTAATGTATAAATTAATGGTTACTGATGTTCTCTAACTTAATTGGTTCATATAAGCATGCTGAAAAAAACATAATTATACCTGTACTAATCAAAATCTATTTAAAAAATTTCACGCGAACAACCTGCTTTATATATAAGGTATTTCAAATAACTTTTTCTAGAAAAATTACTGAAAGGTATAATAAATATTTATTCGCTCTCCTTTTGCTTAATATAATAAATCTACATTTAATAAAATGAAGAGAATTTTTAAAATTCAGTTTTTAAGAATTAAAAAAGCCTTCTGTGAATCACTCGTGAAGTCATGTAGTATTATTCATTTAACGAATACATAAAGAAACAAAGAAAAATCCAAAATTTTAATTACATTGGAGTATAAATTCCATGATAAAAAAATATTGCATGTCATGTTCTTAATCAGTCATTTTAGTCACTTAATTGTGCTTTAAATTAATTCATATAGTATCAAAATTAATACACTTGTTTCACACACGCTTACACTCAAGTAGATTGTTTTCATTTAGTTCTCTCTCATCATTACAACCTTATATTAAAAAAAATTATATTTAGACAGAAAATTGTAAATGTTTATTCAGGAAAACGATATTTTTAAATCTTTACTACTTTGAAAGTTAATCCCAAGCTTCTTCTATAAAAAAACAATGAAAACGGGGAACTTTACTCCTGTAATCTTACGTAACATATAAATACATTTAAAATAATTGAAACCTTCCTTCATTATTGTTTTTTCTTCTAAATCTTTCTGATTCTACATCAATTTTAAATAATCACTTAAAGTTAAAAAGAAATTCTTAACCATTGATACCTGATAGCAGTCTCAACGTACAATATTTTGTTAAGTTTTTCAAAATAAACAAACCATAAAAAATATTCTTGCATCACAAAAAAGTACAAAAATCTCTCCATATTTCATATTTCTAGTGAAGCATTCCTAAGGATACGTATAGCTTAGCAAACTCATATATTGTGAGGGATGGAATCCAGGAAGCACTTTTTGCCTGATGTCAAAACATCGGCGAAGAACACTAGCAAAAAGGTTCAAGAATGCAATTTTCAATAATACATCTCATGGAACATTTTTAGACAAATCTGCCTCAAACAAGTAATAAAAATTCCCTTTAAAAGAAAAGAGACAGAGAGATTCGAAGAACACATACAGCACATCCGCACATTTGTTTCTCAAAAATCCTCATGCCTTTTAGAAATGAAAAAGAGTGACAGAAGAAAGAAATGTATAGCTCTTATAAAGCCGTTACTAAAAAGAAAAACCTATTACAAGTCTTCCATGCCAAGGACGTAACGTTTTTCTTTTTTTTTAAACTTCCGACTGATTTTCTACAAGAAGAAAGACGAAAATTGGAATGGCGAATGGGTCAAAATGAACATGAAATCGTGGTGGAAATTTCTTTTTTCGTCATATAAGATTATTGAAGGAGTTTTGCAGAGAAAAAAATGACTGGAATTGGAAAAAAATCCCAGTTTTGGTATCAAAAAAGGAAGACAAATGTGATCGAAACCGTGATAGAACTGCGAGTATAAACTTTTGTGGCCCAAATTGAATTCCAGAAGATAGTTGGAGGGTTAAAATAAAATGAAAAATATCATTTACTTTTGGATCAAAAGTAGATAAATTTTTCTATACACTGCACTTAACTAAACAACTTCTTGTTGAATCGAATGCAGTGTTCCTTTTTTTTTTCTAGAAAAAAAAATCATTGATTTCTCCTTCATTCTAACATTGGATAAGAATCTACTTTATATATATATATATATATTAAACAGGAAAAAACTCCACTTAAATTGTATTTAAAAAAAATGCATTCAACATTTAAACAAGTCTTTAAAACGCTCCTCATGCTTATTTCGTAGATATGTGTTTCTTTTATTTCTTAATCGAAATATAATCAACCATGACCAGGTAGTACGTTTATAGAAATATTCGTTATAAGATACAGGCTGTATTATGAAACAAATCTTATATTTAAGGCACATGTTATTAGCCGTGAAAAAATGCTTTATACTGAGATAAATTTTAAATTTTTATGTATTCATACACACACACACACACACACACACACATATATATATATATATATATATATATATATATATAGAGAGAGAGAGAGAGAGAGATATGTATAGTCTAGTTCTTGAAACTTCTCACGAGCCTAAGAGAACTAATAGTAATTATTATATAAATATATTTAAAGAATTAGGATTCAGTAATGAATTCAAATTTCACAGGAATATGCAAATCAAATACGTAAGACAATCTTTGTAAACTTAAAACCATTAACAAAATAAAGAAACGAAGAAAGATATAAAATAATTTATATGCAACGACCAAATTTGTCTTACTTAAATTAAATTCCACATAAATGTATTTGATCAATGACATAAAAGAAAATTAAAATCTTACCGGATGTATACGTATTATTTCCCAGAAATCATTTTACAAATTGCTGACTGAATTAATTTTCTTCCTGAAGTGACTATAATTTTTGAGCCTCATAATTAATTAATATTGTAAATTTTCTTAATATTATAACTGTTCATGAAATTAAATGTTTTACAAAAAATTAAAAATATTCCTTTCTTTTCTAAAAATAATTATTTCTCTCTTTCTCTCTCTCTATATATATATATTTAGATGGTTCACACAAGAGATTAACGATTTTTAAAAAAACAAATAGTTCCTTTTTTATTACATTTTTTTAAACTATAATAGAAATTATAATTGCTTATAAATTGTAAAATTCAAGTTATAATTATAATTCTTTGTCATTTCTTACTGAGTTGGATATTTTCTACAGATTTGGAAAACAGGAAAATATGTTGTTTCGTCTTATTTTTTTAACGAGTGAATCAGCTCATTTTTGTTGTTTTAAAAGCTGCTCTCAGATGACTTTTAAGTTAATTGATACATCCATTTTAAAAATCTAAGAAAAAATTCAATCAAGTATAAATCCACCTCCTTAATACATGATATTATGCAGTTATTTATCTTATATTTGAACATGTTTCAGAATTTTTTTTAAAATATACCTTTTACTGAATGTCATTTGCATATTCAAAAAAATTATTTGTATCTCCTCTACCCATAATTTTCTCAGTGAAAGAACAAAAAAGGAAGTTACATATAGATAAGACGAATTTTAATAGACAATATTCTGATTTACTGCTGCTATAGATTCGCTTTCGAATAAACAAGTTTCTATACACGAGCATGAATGTAAGCATCAACAATAAAACTGATGTAAAAAATCATCTGAGAAACATTTATCATTTGATATAAAATAGCTCTAGTCCTCCCCCGAGTGGATGAAATATCGACGTGTGTGAATTATACATACATACACACACATATATATACACGCCCTTTCTTCTTTTTTATACACACCAAACCTGTCAACGAATAATAAATTTGGGGGAAATGCAGAGATATTCTATGTTTCTCTAGAGCGTAGTTTTAGGTTTGAAAATTGTAGTTCTATATTAACATAATTTTCATATTTTGAGAAAGTGCTCGTTTTCCAAAAAATAATGTATTACATTTGAAGTTACTTCATGAATTTTAAAATTGATGTTTGTATTTAAATAAGACAATGCAAATAAATGTCAAAATGTTGATGCTCTAGTTTCACATAAATAAGTTTTTTTCTATGTTATATTATGTATTATGTTTTCTCATAATATACATATATATGTATATCATTAACTACTAAAAAACACTTCTAATACATTTTAATCTTAAAAACATTAAGAAAATTTTAATTCTGAAAATGGTCACTATTGGAGTTGAAGGAGCACTGTGCACGATTATCATACTGTGAGACACGTGTAGCAGCTTTGCTTAAGGCATGACAACAATTAAATTTTCAATGCTATAATGTAGCTCTCCCAATAAATTAGGATTATATGAATACACTTGTTCCTTCCATTTTAACCACAGGCAAAACTTACCAGCCATAGAGATCAAAGAGTTCTTGTAGAGACAAGAAAACATTACTCTCTCTGCTGAATGTTGAAGAAATAATTACTTGCATGAGCATATACCATCTTCAATTGTCTCAGATTAGGAATTTGGAAATAACCAGGATAGTTTAATATTTAAAACAACGTTTATTTGTCATTTATGTTAGCATTGTGCAAGAGCATATTACTTTTTTTAAATAAAACAACTAGAAAGTTAGTTGAAATATTTAGAAAAATTTATAGCCGCTGATAACTACATCAGCAGCAATAAATTTTCATAAAGTTATGAGAGTTATGAATGCTGACAAAATTTCATTGTGCAGAAAACGAATGCAGTGAACTCTGGTTAATCACAAAGCGAAAACGATGAATCTTCTTGTGCGAGATATCTTCTATTGGTCCAGCATGAACTCGTCTGGTCCTGACTGTTGGTGGTGAGAAAAATTCCGAACAAGTCCAGGAGAGGAGTAGGATAGTAGACGGATGAGTAGGACTGCATGATACATATCAGCAAGGAAAAGCCAGAACACCTTTTTCTCCTTCTATTGTTAATGATATTGTTGCACGGGTATAAATACCAATGTTGCAGGAACACACGCAGAATATCGCAAGTTGCATAACTGTGAGCGTGCAGAAATTAGTTGTTCTAATCTACCGTCTTGTAACGTGCAAAATGCAAGTGATGCCTAAAAATTAATTATGTACACGAAACAAATAATTAATTTTAAAATAATAATAAATAATTAATTAAAACAATACACACGAAAAGAAAGTTACAAGTACCATACATTTAAAATTTAAAAAAAAAAGATATTAAGGAATAATTATCTGAACAAATTTAAAAATTCTGCTGCTTATGGTATAGTTCAAAACAAGGATCGACACACAATCCTAAATCCCATATTTTGTACTCCAAATATGATGTTTTGTTTCACTTTTACTTGTTTTTAGCGAACACGACGCACCCATTTCTACTTTTATTACCTTTCCAGTCAATGTATATTTTCGGAAAATGTGCCAATTTCTAACAATCGAAAAAACAGCTTTTTATATCATTTCACAGTTTTTCAAATTTCTAAATAATGATGAATGACAGAATCGCCAGTGTCAACGCCTCCTATATTTTGATCGTACTTCAAAATGTCAATCCCAATTTTTCGATCTTTTATATATACTGGTATTATTAATATCGCTATCTTCACTAATCTCAGAATCACTTTCATTCATAATTTTATATATTCCTCTCCCAGACAGGTACCTCGCTCTCTTACCCATGGTTAACGAAATGAAACTGAATACAACTCCACCACATATCCTGAAACTTCTACAAAGTGCACCCATAAATATTTCACCCTCACCCCTGCAAATAGTAAGCTGGATGCACTTTTCCATAATTCTTCCAACGAAAAGAGCAAAGAAATAAATAAGAACGCCGGCGTCCCTTTAACTACCATGTACACTTTTAAAAAGCCATGATTCTCAATTTGTTTACACCAATTAATCTATCAAATATAAAAAAAGCGCAGTCAGAAACTAATACTCTTATGTGAGGGTCAAATGTTGAGAGATCCGACTGATGTGAAAACCTTTGCAATTTGATCTGCAACCAAACCATTTGGTTTGCAATCGCAACCATCTAACAGTATTTAAAATTTCAAATAAAACGTTCCGTTTCTCAATTACACTGACGCTACTCTGGACCTACAATGTTCATTCGAGCTCTTCACGTGGAAGCGACGCTGGGTTGGTAAGATTGGAAACGTTGCATCGTGTAGACGTGACGCTTTTCGCGAAGGGGTTAAAGGAGGGAAGACTATTGAAATTTGCAAGAAAGATTATCTCCGATCAATATTATTAAGTCTCTGATGCTCAGTAATTTTTTTTTGAAATTACTAAATTTTGTCAACTTTACATTATTTTTCTATATATTTCATGTTAGTAAGAAGCATAAACACAAAGATTTTTGGAGTTACGCAATAATATCTGACAATGCAAAATAATCTGTAACAAGTCTTACCTCCAAGTCTTACCTGATATACTGTGAACTTTTTGGTTGCACATACTATTAATGTAAAGCATACAGAGCAATACAAACATCTTATTCTCAAAAACTTTATGGATAAGTATGTTTCATTATACTTTAATCTGGCAATCATAGTTAAGTCAGGATTTTTTTTTTTTTTTTTTTTTTGCTTTCGTTTTTGTTTTGCTAATCATAAGCTAAATTGCTTACTGGAAATAAAATAATTCTTTTCTTCTTGTCTTGTTCCTTTACATTGAAGATATGTCTTTGGTAGCAACATCCCCGATATTTACGTATACATGCCATAAAAAAGCGATTTAAAAATTTGCATTCAACCACATTTTTGGCTCTCTGCACCTGCTTTAATGTTTTTCTTTAGCCCGAATGAGCCTCGAATCGATAATCCATCAGGAAAATGGGCATCAACCAGCGTTTTAATAAACTATAAAATTCAGTCTATGCTAGCTACAAATCTGAAATCGATATTATTCAACATTCAGTAACACTTTGTGACTCCAGAATACATCCTGAAGAACGTTTTATACTAGATATGGCCTCGAAAATTTCACCGCCACTATCTGAATTCATTTAGAATTCAGAACACGAAATTCTGAGTTTTAAGAGAATATATATATATAATCTGGTGGTGGATGCACTTACAGTAAAGTAAGACATACTATATATGATTAAGAACTGAAGTAATAAGCAATATTGCAGAATGTATTGCTTCAGAAAGAACAAAATTCGATAAATAAAATCATTTTTTTTTCTACCAAACAAGACTTTTTTGGAAAACTTTAGTCTTAGAGATGTAGGATGGAATAAAAATGATTGGTTAATGCTTTAAGATTAATATTTTTCTTTATTTTGTGTTCGGTAAAGGAGTTTAATATGTATTTCCGAAGTGTTTTATTTCTTCTATGAAGACGTTCATCAGTCTAAAAAAAGAGTTTCGGTGTTATACGCATCAAATATCCTCCAACATTACGAAAATATTTAGTATGTAACTGATGTTAGCAAAAGTAAGAAATTTTTATAGTATCAAATGAATTATTTATATCCTGATACCAAGATGTATATTTATAAAAAAAGAATATATGCAGTAAATCCAAAACATTTAATGAAATGTCCTGTTTTATCTAATATGTACATAGATTCTGAAGTTGAGTGATTAAGTTTTCATTATAATATAATTTCGATAAAAGCTGAAGGTAAATAACTATTAGTTATATATTCTGTTGTAATGATCAATATGCTATGACCTTTTATAATTTACTTGTGAGAAGAAAAATAAAACATTAATATCAGATAACAATAATTAAAATGTTAAAAAATTAAGCTGCAAAAAACATAAACAGTATTAAAATTATCTAAATACAAAGAATAAATCCCCTGAAATAATATATTTTCTATGTGAAACAAAGTATTCAAAGTAATTTTTTTTAGTTATATTATAATAGTTTTTTTATTTTTATTTTTTGAATCATACAACTATAAAACTGGTTACGAAAAGAAAAAAGATCGCATTTAACAAAATGAATTTTAAAATTATTTTTGCCGATACTATCTCCCCTGAACACAAAATAACAAATTATTTAATTCATACAATCCTTATAATTATTTCTACTCGTAATATTATTACATAAACACATTCAAAATTAAAAGTGTCATGGTTACATTTGAGCAAAGCTTTTAGGCTTTTTTAACACTACGTTTTTGGACCATAATGTTAAAAAAGTGAAAATAATTTTTACCCAATAATTTTGGACTAATTACTATGGGTTACATTATGAGTTTACTTTATGTTATGAATTTCATTTTTATTTTATAAAATCCTTTTCCAACGTTAAAAATCACATTTCAATCAACAAATATGAAGTGTACTAATCCTTTCAGATGTCAAATGTGTTACTGTCTACCTCTATGTTCAGATTTCTTAAAATTTTAATCAAATCCAATGATGTCTTATTTTTATAAAATTTATAAGACAGCAAAATGGATTGAAATACATCTTTGCGTATTTGGATGCCGTTTTGTATCCCAGAACTTTTTTTGTATATTTTACTTTATTAATGTCTAATTATGAAAGAAAAATAGAAGGATATTAAACGAAAATGTCATTACATTTACGAAGTTAATTCGTACTTACGTTTTCCTTATTAGTACATTATTTCTTCGAATTCTTTAAGAATTTAAAAAATTTTTCGTTCGGCTTGGAATCATTATATGGAGAAGTTACATCAATGAAAACATAAACTTTTTTTCATTTATAATACTTTCAAAATAGAAAAACATGTACCCAATTAAAATATTTATGACCTTTTGAATGATTATGAGGAGACCCATTTTATTCCTAATCTGTTACATAAAACACAAGTGAGATTGTTGAACAAATGATTTTAATATAAGTATTGCCATCAAAAGAGATATGAAATGTTGCACTAAAGTTTGCACCGTGCTTCCATTAACTCTGTACCTCTGGGATTAATGTCCTCTTACAAGAGTATTAGGCGAATTGCCATGAGTCACAAGATTATGCCAGAGACTGCCGAAACTACTTATGTCTCTAATCATCCGAAAATTCATCAATCCTGTATTCCACTGAACTAAAGATGAGGGATTAGTTCAGCGAGATTTCTCCGAGAATCTCCTCTTTAGCGCCGAAATTGCACTAAGTTGGAAAGTCGAGTAGAAAGCATTTAGCAGTAGATTAAATAAGGTTTTAATCAAATTGGAAATTTCTTTTTTTTTTCTTTTTTAATCCTTTGCAAATGTAAATTGTTTTTATTCCTTAATCCAAAATTAATATTAATAAACATTCGAATAAAACTATAACTATATGTTCTATAAGATTAAGTCACATCTAAGTCACATTTTCATTCATATTGGAGCAAGTATTTCGAGTTCATGCTCATATTCATTCGTTATAAAAGTTTCTAAAATTCGCATTCTCTGCTGAAAGCTAAATAAGCATTAAAACGTTTAATTAGTAATGAACATTATTAGAGGAGAAATATTATTAAATGGTGCTAATTAAATTCAGTGTTTCATAAAATATTTAGGTTTTAATGGAAGAGCTGAAAAATATGATAAATAAATGACTAAGACTTTTAGTAAAAATTACAATTAATTTTCAATGGAGAAAATAATTATCAAAACTCGGCATTTTGAGAAAATCTAGTAAACTTGGCCGCAGGGAGAGATACATTAATTAAAATTTCTACAGAGATTTTAGCAATTTTCAGCAAGATATTTTTGAGTGCTTAAATATTTTGGCTTTAATATGAAGAAACAATAATAAACATAGTCATTTTCTCCTTTAAATACAATTAATAAAGGGAAATTATAAGATACTATACCATTTACTTCGGAAAAAGCCATGAATAGATATTTAAGAGGGAAATTTTAGTCTTAAACAATAAATTTAGGTTTCAAATTTGGTAAAAGTAAGTTTAAGCTTAAAAAATTTGTTTTTTTTTCTGGTTTTAGAATAAAAATATTTCTATAAGGCCAAATTTACTGAAAGAAAACCATAAAGTGGTTCATTTTGTAAGCAAATCTGGAATCACCGGAAGCAATTTTTTATAAAAAAATATATGCACTCCAATAAAATAAAAATCAATCAATATTTTTAATAAAGATCCATTTTAATTTCTTAAGAAGTATGAGCATAGCTTCAATTGCTAAAATTACAATTCAGTCTAAGAATCCAACTACATTCTCATCAAGGTAAACAAACATATTAAATTAATTTGTAATTAAGATTTTTTTTTCAAAAAGAAAACACGTGTGAAAGCAAATGTATATTTCCTGATCAATTTCTAATTATTCTGGAAATTTAATCACCAGATATATTTCAATAATCAGACAAATATAATGACAAACTCTTAGTAATAAAAATCAATGTTCGTGCATCAAAATTCTCATCTCCAACATAAAGAAATCTCACAGAAGAAGAAAATTCCTTCAACTCTAAAAATTCACGTAGGCTTTGGAAGTTACAAAAATTTCCCTAAGACCATAACAACTGAAAAGTAATGTGTATTCAAAAGAAATATGAACAAATAGAACAGCAAATTCCAAATCAGAAATCCAGTTTTTATAAAATTTAACTTATTTTATTCTATAAAATATTATGTATTTTTAGATAATACTAATTTAATTACTTTCGTAAACCTCAAAAGTTTGAAAATAAACACTTTTTAGAAGATCTTAATAAACAAAATATTCATAATCAGATGAAGTATGTAAACAAAATATTGTAACATAGAAATTTAATAAGAAAAAATGCATAACTCCATTCTTATAAAATAATCTAAGGTTTCCCTGTAAAACACTATTTCATTGAAGACAAATCTATTTTAAAATACTCACATAAACCCCAGATATTTGTAAAAACGTTTTCTAAGGTATTAACGATCAAAAAATGCATAGGCGATGAATATACAAACAAAATATCACACATTAGAAAATCAAAAATAAAAAAAGACTCTCTTTTATAAAACGAATTTAAAAATTCCTATAATATATGATTTCATGGGGGGAAATAACTCTATTTTAAAATACTCACGTAAACCTCGGAAGCTTGAAAAAACATTTTTTCGCGCAACTGCAATAAGATCTGGTCTTTTGGACTCGATTAAGGAGCGAGAGCAGGGAAAGAAGAATAACGAATCCATGTAGGAACATATATCAATAAATGTAACATGAATATTCTTGGGCGGGGGGGAAGAAAACACAATACACGTAAGGGAGACGTGATTGAAGAGACTTACTTCAAGGAAACATCTCAGCGGAATTTTCGGGAGTGTGTTATTAACGTTTCCATACCAGCAGAGCAATTCGAAAGCCTACGTGTGGACTCGGAACAAATGTATCTCGCGTCTAAAAGTATGTAAGGTGCCATATATAGTCACAGTTTGAGAGCGTGTTTTGGAGGGCTTTTCAAAATAAAAAGTAGAAATAAACAATAGAAAACCGAGGATGAAAGCGGCGAGAATTTTCAAAGGAAAAAAAATAGATTTCAGTTTTCCAGTAAGCACTGGAAACTATGTCTTTTCTGAACGTATACCATCAGGTTTTTATTTTCGGGTAGGGGGTTATCGGAAAGGGCAAAACAGTAAATGGAGTGTATGGGATAGTGTAAATTGCTGAAATATTTGCATAAAGAGATTTCTTTGCTCATGAAAAAGAAGAGAATGAAGAACTTCGCCGAGCAGACATTATTCATAAGAAGGAATAATAAGATTACTCGGAAAATGAATCATTTTGAATGGCAAACATGATTTGAAAGTATTTTTTGCTTTGGAAAAATAAAGGAATGATCACGGTTTCTGAAGTATGATAACAAATGTATCATCCATCTAGCAAAAAAATTATAAAATATAATGTTAAACGGAAATAGCTCAAAATAATTTAAAAGTTTAGATTCTAAATGAATTCTAATGAATTCTTCTTAAATGTTATGAAAAATTAATATAAGCTCGCATGTTTGACATGAAGCTAAACAAGTGATTACTTAATCGGAATATGTTGTAGAAACTTTATTACGCTCCAAAATAAAATAAATATCCATTTTAAAACCACGATTCTTTTATTATGCTTATTTTTCTCAAATTGAAAATTTTAACATTTCTAAGCAAATTTAAAAGTAATTCAAATCGTTACGATAAATATTTGTGTATCTCACAAGAAAAATTAATGAAGGTTTGAAATAATTATTATGCATGAATTGAGTGCTACATTTGGAAGGATATATGCAGTGTTCAGATTCAATACTTGTTTTTATATGAGCAGTATCAGCAGAAGAAATATATTTGACAAATAAAGAGTGCATAATTTAACTATCAATAAAAATTATTTTTGTATGTTACATATTTGATTATAAAACTTAATACATAAATTTTTGTTCAAGATTTCTTATCTTATGTAAACATAAGAAAGTTGTGTTTTAAATTTGCAAAAAGAAATTTTTGATATTTATGTATTAAATATTGTACATTATTTTTAAAATAACACATTTCTCCTCCGATACTAAAACACCAAAAGTTTTGATTAAAAATATTGAATGTATTATTTATATTTTGTGCAACATAATTAAGTGTAAATGCATGTTGCGGTTCAAAGAGAGCAATGCAAATCACGTGTATGAAAAGTGCGTTCATAATAAACAAAATAAAAATTCATTTCCTTAACTTATGATGTGTGAGTATTTCAACACATTCTTTAGTAATAAACCAATATATGAGGAATGGTTAGTAAACATTGCAACTACGGCGATGAATATATTTATTATCAAGCTTAGCAAGTAACACTTGCACGATGTAGTCTCCTTGCAATGCAATGTACTTATTCCAGGACTCTTCACTTCTTAAAAGAGTGTTCAAAGCACGCTAAAAACTGCCTTTACAGCCTGCCTCTACCCTGCAATGCTGCATCACGTCAAATACTGTAATAAAAATAAGATATGAGATCCTAACTTTTTTACTTTAAATCACCTGGACTTTATCCTACTGAAAGCTTAGTTCTTACACTTATGGTATTACACAATATGCAATAAAAGTGTTCTGATAACTATGTGTAACTTCATTATTAAAATACAGGTTCAAACAATTCGATGCTAGATGTCACCAAGGTAGACACTACAAAACTCATTTGGGATAAATTTCACCAAGGACTCCTTATGTTGGTCAAATAGGGTTGTCGTACTCTATGTAGAGTCGAATATTTTAGTCTTCATGACGGTGTAACACTTAGAAAAGTAAAGTACCTCCCCAAGTGTCGTAATCATCATCTAACTGTGATTGACTGTCAACAGTAACACTTGCATGACTTTAAAAGTAAATCTATTTTTATCGAGCTTTTAAATAAGCTTTACATAAATTACTGGGTTTGTAAATCAGTGGGATGGAAATTATCGGAAAATTTTCTATGACAGCAATATTTTAAAATAATGCGTCTGCAATTCATTAATGTTAACTAGGTATCAAAGTCATTAAACTACCTAATGTATAAGAACAGACAAAGAGAGGGAAGTATAAACTCTTACGAAGTCTTACTCTTATGAATGACAGGTTACGGTAGCCCAGTATCCAAACTCAAGAAATTCGTGGTAGGTGATGTTCAAGTCGATTCACAAATTCAATTATCGATTCCATTTAAAACCCAACATGCAAAATATTTTAGGCTTCTGAGCTTTAAATGAATCTTAATGTCCTCAGACAGAGTGGTGTGTTAGTTAATATAGTGAAAAATCAGATCATGCACCTTGATAGCAATTCAAAATTAGATGGTCCATTAAATCATATTTCGAGTAGCTGCAGAGTGACGTTATTCAAACCAAAGTTAGATGTTCTACTGCTAAAGACATCTAGTACCTTCCTCTATGACATTCAATATAGCCATAAGGTCACGTTTGCTTTAATACATGAACGATACAAGTTCGACAATTAAAAGATAATAAATTCAAAAATAAATTAAGTTAATAAAAAATCATCTCGTTTACATTACTTCCGAAAATCAAGAATATCTTTGATGTATAGAAGTACGCTAAAGTAAATTTATTTGAAATATAAAAGTATAGTCTTAAACTCACATTCCAAACAGGACCCATTTAAATGTTTAGACATCCCCTAAATTCACATTTGAGATAAGATCCCACAAGCTACGTTTTTATTTGAGAATGTTGTGTGCCTTTAGAAAAGATATGTCTTGTCCTCTGGTCTATAGCCGCAGATAACCGTCACGCTCAAGAGAAGGGAATGATTGAGACGTCGCATTTTCCCCCAAAAAATTTGCAGGACTTTTTTTGTCCCTTTTATGAGCACCGTCCAGTCGTGGACATATGTCAAAATAATGTTCGGATGTGTTTTTCTATTGTTGTTAGTATTTCCCTCTTTGCCTCTCAAGGGGCACTCCATGTTACGATTTCTGTTTACCGACACAAGTGCGTTTTTGAGAAGTTAGATATTCTATCGATTTCGCATTTGGATTCTCCAGGGAGTGAGGGAGGCAGTATTTTAAGAGGTGGGGATGTTTCTCGCATTTTGTTCTTCTGGTTGTTCATTCGAGAACTCGTAAAGAGCTAAGAGAAATGCTTGTATTTCATTCTCGTTTATTTTATTTTTTATGTTATAAACGTTTTCTTAACCTTGTTCTCCATATTGGATTTCTGATTTTGTCTTGGTTAACAAAGAGTTAGAGCAACAAAATGAACTTTTTTGACCTAATTTGCAATTTCGATTTTGGTCTGAATTTACATGACATCAAAGCAACGTAAATGACTATTGGCTACCGAATTTTGTTTTTGGTTTTGGTTTTAATGATGCAATAGCTGAGCAGAACAAAATTTATTCCATAAACAATAAATCTCGTTATCATTAATATTTGTCCAGCAAAAACGACACAATAATTTTATATTTAACTGCTTGAGGTCTTACAGCATGTACCAGGCTGTAGTATCCAAGCAGTCAAAATACTGAGATTTGTACTGATAATGTTCCGATAGAATCGCTGGTGAGGGTCCTAATCTTAATATAACACCTATTACGCGGAATTAAGGGTACTATTACATATTGAATTGCATTGAATTAAGATTCGAAGTACTAAAAGGAAATAATGCGAATCATTGTAATTATGTTTCAGATACTATCCGAGGCATTTTATTGCAATGAAGTATATATCGGCAGCTTCCATTAAGACTTTAATTCAAATCAAAATTACACATCACGACACCCGAAAAATTTCGAAATCTGAACAGATTTAACAATCAGTAGTTAATATTCTGGAACAAAATTCTTTCAAAAAATAGGATTTGAACTCCCTATCACCCATTTAAATGCTCATTATTTCACTACCAGACAACAGTCCGAAAAAGAGATATTTATTATTAACTTCCATATAAATTCTAATTAATAGTTACTGGCATGGGACCTCTCAAGTTAAATTTGGATTTCATTTACTTGGAACCAAATTGAATAATTGATTTTACGAAGATGTGGGTATTAAATAATGAAACTGTAAAACTTTTTTATTTGATTTCGTATATATTTACTTATTATCACCTTCAATATACTCCCCTCCTTTTCCTCTACAACGCTCCATGAGAATTTTCCATTGTTTAAAACAGAACTGGAAGTCTTTTGGCAGCTCCTTCAGGACGCATGTCGCTTTCTCTTTCACAACCTCAATGATTCAAATCTTGTTTCTTTCAACACAAATATCACCGTAGAAAACTGACAGAAGTAGCATGGTGCAAGATCTGGCGAAAGAGGTGGATGTTCTAACACTAAGATGCTGTACTGGGCTAGAAACCTCTTGACAGACAATGCGGAAAGACTTATCCTTCCACAATTCTGGACGTTTATTTTATTCTTTCATGGCTTTCAATAAGGACGAGAAGATAGTAATGTTGAATAATAGTTTTACCTTCAACAACCCAGTGAAAGTACACAATCCCATGAATATTGAAAAACAATCACTGCTTTGAATTTTGATTTTCTCATTCGAGAGCTCTCGGTGAAGATGGGCTATTCTAGTGCATGGATGGGCGTTTCGTTTCAGAATCATAAGTATGGAACACGATTAATAACATGTTATTATCCTTTCCAATAAGTTTGGCATTCGAAGTGTCATGACAAACATTTTTACGATTTTTCTGTTGTTCAAATGTGAGAATTTCAGGCACCATCTTAGCACACACTTTTTGCATGTTAAAATTGTTATGTAAAATTTGTTGTACGGATTCTTTGTCAATTTCTACGGACTCAGCAACCGCACGAATACTTAATCGAAGGTCAAATTGAACCAGATTACCAATTTTTTCGATATTGTTATCCGTTTTTGACATGGAAGGGCGACTAGGGGGCGAATCATCTTCAACATCTCGGCCATCTTGAAAACGAATGTGTGCGATGAACATTCATTGAATACGCTTCATTCAATAAATTATATATTTTTCTGTAGAGGTTTTCCCAAATTTCATGTGAAATTTCACATCAATTCTTTGCTCTACTCATTATTTTTGGACAAAACAAAAAAAAAAAGCTTGAAGGCGAAAGAAGGCTATGACAGTACGGATTATTTACAGAAACGAGAAGCAGGATTCACCCAATGCAGTTGAAAAAGAAGGATTCAAGCTAAACAGCTTCAGATTTCTGGAGTTTAGATCATGCGTATTTCTGTAGCAGCGTCAGTCTCGTTATTTAATTGCCACGCCTGTTTTTAATGTTTCAATTAGATACAATACAAGGATTATTGACAACGTTCCTCGTAATTTTGAAAATAGGTCAAGCAACGAAGATGACAGCGCAACGTTAACACCTCATTCTATAACCTTCCACATCATTTCAACTTGAGGATATGAGCCTCGACAGATTTAACGTGCAACAGCAATGGTCAAGTTGTATTAGGCTTCGAATCCAAGATTGGGAGTAAATAATCCTGGCCATGAGCTCACAAACAGGATCACTCTGCTATCTCGACCTAAGAGGAACAAGGATGATTTTCATTTAGTGATAAGCCTAGAAATTTGATCTCAGTTTGGATGAAGAGTATTAACTTATATACCTCATTCTTCGAGGTTCCATGAGTAAATATTATGCAAGAAAGGAAAGAGGATTTTACTTGCTGAAATTCCCATTATTTTCAGTGATAGAATTTTATTAAATCAGGATAGGTATCTCTCAATCATAAATCTCATTTTTAGATTCTTATCGTATTCCCTTTTTGATATTTTTAAATTTTTCTGGAATTACAAATTCTTTTCAACCTTATTTATCGTTTAATTTTGAAAAAAGTTATTTTTTTCATTGACGTAGCACTAAAAACAACAATATGAAAGGAAGTAAATTATTTTCAATGGGTATCAGAATTTAATGATCGAATGATGATAATCATACCTTATCTAATACCTCACAGTATTTAAAACTTTTAAATCAAACCTTACGAGAATGGCTAAAACTGATGCTTCTTCACAATGTTCTTAAGTGAACAAAAAGAAGCGAACATTATAATTTGTTCTTAAGCTGATGAAGTTGTTGTTTACTAACAATGCCAAATAGAATTAATCAAAAGAGTCATTGACAAAAACTATCATAAAACTGAAAGATATTCGTTTGAAGATAATGATATAATAGTTAGTACTTCTTTATGCGAAAGCCACATCCCACCGATGGAATGTCCAGCTGAAATTCCAGTGAAGCAACCGTTATTGTTATATGATAAAATCTTTCTATGATACCATTTAGTTAAATTTATCAGTTTCACAATATTACTTTTATTTTCTATTCACACACACACACACACACACACACACACACACACACATATATATATATATATATATATATATATATATATATATACAATGAGTGAGTAGTGAGTATTTAAAAGTAATCTCTTGATCTCTTCTCTCTCGTGCCCATGAATACCGTTTTTACAAAATTTCTTTTCTCTATCATTGCGTATTAGATAACAAACTAAAATATATAAGCTATTTTTATGAAATTTTGTTCCCTATATGTATTTTAAGCCTTTCATTTTACTTTTCGTTGAAAAATTTAAAGAGAACGGAAGAATATGGTCTGTTAAATTCCCGATTAGTTAATTGTTCATTTTACAACCATTGCCTGTAAATATATTTCTGGTTTTCCTAAATCTGCATCAAAAGACATACGGTTAAGTTACTTTAAGAAAAAAATACACACAAACGCACACACATATATGTATAACTTGGCATAATTTTTTAACTATGAATTTCATTAATAATACAAAAATAAACAATTAAATGTTTCAAGATATATACGGTTAAGTTACTTAAAGAAAAAAAAATACACACACACGCACACACATATATATATATATATATAACTTGGCATAATTTTTTTAACTATGAATTTCATTAATAATACAAAAATAAACAGTTAAATTTTTCTTTGAACTGAAATGGAAAAATCCACACTCACTTTATTCTCTCTTTAAATATCAAGAAACACTTATTTTTTATGTCTGGAAACTGTTACGCACTCAAAAAATTGTACTTAAACAAAAGATTTTCTAATTTCAGAATAGAAATATTTTTACAAACGACAGCATATCATAATGTTTTTGTAAAACCTTCAAAAGCAATGTAAAGACATTTTTTTTTAAATTCTCATAAAAATAAAAGAAATTTAACAGAAAAAAAAATCATAAGTTACTGCAGCCAAATTTAATCTTAGCTAAAATTTCTAACTGACATACATAATTAAGAATATTTCCAGAAAAGCATCGTAGAATATAAGTCTAACTGACGTTTCAAAGTCTAGCATACATTTAACATTCACGAAACGATGTCAAGTTCCTGGAGACTAATTCAATTAATCTTATTATTGTAAAAGGTATTCTCTTCTTTCAAGGAGTAGAATTTTAAATGAGAAACTACAAAAATTCAATTATTTAAATCTCCATTTTAATCATAAGAATGCTAAGTGCATTTTAGGGAGAAATAGAAAGTAAATCTTTTCGGAACTTCTTTTGGAATTCCAGGTAAAAAAATAAAGCTATATTTAAATAAGTCACCTTTTTAAAGTGATGAGTATGAAAAATAAAATTATTTCAGTGAAGAATTAAATGTAAATAAAAAACAACACACTCAGGTTGTAATCTTATCGTAAGTAACTTCTCGTAATTTTCTTTAAATTCTTTCACTTCCAAGAAAATATGTAATGTAAGAACAATGACTAAAAAGAAAACAATTAAAGAAAAGACTATTCTTATGTTTCGAATATGATATTGCATTCGCATCACTACAAAAGTGTAAGAAAAATCAAATCTTAAAGAAAATGTATACTCTGGATTTTATCACTGTAAAAAAATATATCATCAAAATACGAGTCGATTCTCTAAAATTTGATCACATGCATTATTTTTTTAAAAAAATACTATCTTAATTTTTTTTCTTCCTTCGAATTTCAAATATATGTTCTGAACTGAAATGATAAAAAAAGGTCCTCACCATTTCGGGAAAGACAAGTTTTAGCTTCAGATTGCACTTTTCATCTTTTTTTTATATATATTTTTATAGGTATTTTGTTTCAATTTTGTTAAGCTGTATCTGGTAAAATATTTCTTTGCTCACGAAATATTTTATTTTCAGAAGTACTTTATTTTCCGAATGACGGGTACACACATTTTATGTTCGCATCATTTTAAATGCCTTTTTATAGCAATTTCAGTTGTCTATGCTTGATTGCTCTTGTATGGAATTTAATGCATTTACTTCTTCAATTTATAACAAGGATGAATTATTTCCTTTAATAAGATTTCGTTGTATTGTAAAAATTATAGAATGTCAAAAAATCAGTTTTCCATGTTAACTATTTATAATCTGTAACGATAAACGCGTTTCTCGGTAATGTTATTTACTATAAGAAATGAAGCTGATTTCGGTTCATGCGTATTGAAATATGGATGTATTTTAGTCGTATAATGAAGTATGATATAAAGATTAATTTATTCATGTTAATATAAAACTTATCAAAATAATATTTTCCATGATTTCTCTATAAAACGGAATCATGGATTGATTTAATCAGAAAGAGCTAATACAACTACTTGACTTATTCGAAGAATACATTTAAGTGTGGTATTAAATAACTTTGTATAGAATTACAAACTACTTTGGAAGACGAATAAGAACATAGATAAAAATACATCAGTATAGAAATATTATATATATATATATATATATATATAATATTTTCGAAATTTATATTTGTCCTTGAGAGGTTCGTATACTGCATGTTAAAGTAAATGTTTGAAAGTGACTTGAAAATATATTATTCCTATATTAATTTTTCTTTCACTATCACGTATCATTTCAGAAATATAATTAAATTTAAAAACATTCATCACGATTCGAAGACGGTAATGTTGTTAAGTAAAATCTGAATATTCTAAAGCCATGAAGGATACATATTATTGATAAATAAAATAAATGTATAACATATATTTTTATATTTTTTGCATAAATTTATGATTTTTATAGCTGAATATCTGCAATTCAACTACATTGTTTGAAAAAAATTCTTATCTCTCACAGCGTTTTTACCTTATATTCCTCTAAATAATTTGTTAATAATTTGTTTCTGTTGTATTTCAGTGTATGTTTCTCTTCATATTTATATAAGAACTAATTGTTAAAATTATGAGTTTGCAATATGATAAAATATATTTCAATCATCACCCGAAAAAATATTTGAATAGAATGAAAAGTTAGTCATTTAATTAGCTACTCATAAAGGATAAACCCTTTGCATAAAATATGCCAAATTGTTTTGTATGCAAAACATCAACTCAGTTACTTTGCATATGACTTCAATACACATGTGAAAAAAAAACATATTCGAAAAATAACATTTTTTATGAGTCAGTACTTCAATATAATTTTCCGCTTTTGCCATACCAACTTTACATTATTTATTCATTTTGTAGTCTTAGGAAATGTATTGCGAGAATCAAGAATGATTTTCATTAATACATAAAAGGAAAAAAGAAAAAGTCTTCTGGTTAAGAAACGAAAAAGATTTATGTAACTCTGATGTAGGGAAAAACACTATCTTTTGCCGAATGCCGATTGTTGCTCTGTGATGACATACATTGCACAGTTGCCTACGCCTTTACATGTTTTCTTGAGATTGGAAATGCAGGTGTTTTTTCTAAATTCGCATTAAATATGTTGGTGTTATTTATATCCCTTCCAACTTGCTACATTCATATCGAACAACTTGATTCAGTATGACGAACCTGAATTCCGTTTATGCAATAAAAGGTAATTTTTGTCTTCATTTTGAAATTCGTTTGAAATCCCTTCAAATTTATGTCAGCGCATAAGTATATTTTGATTATTAATAAAAGAGTACAATGTATTATTAATGTAATACATTGTACTCCTTTATTAATAATCAAAATTTGTTTTCGTTATAAGACGGACAGTAAAAATAATATTTTACAAATTTAATGATAATCTGTTGCACACATTTAACTTTACTATTTTTTGATTATATACACATTGTTTATACATTATTTGATTATATAAACTCGTTGAATACTGTTGTATTTATTAATATGATTAAGTTCATTTTCATTAACCTGAATGGACACAATAATCTTTTAAAAAAAATTATTACAATTACAATTTGAAAGAGTTTTTAGAGAAAACAGAGAAACATGTTCAATAATTTCTGATTTCCAATTGCTCTTTATTTAAAATTTTCAGATTTTAATGGAATATAATAGAAATTAATTATTTATTAAGCAAAAAATATTTTTAATATGATAATTTTGTTTGTGGCTATAACAAATGAATAACTCTGTAATTGGGAAATATTTTAATAATGTCCATTTGAACTGTTAAAAGTTTTCATTATGTTAAAAATATTTTATTTTTTTTTATTTAAATATTCTTTACTCTACAACACAATAAATGGGAAGCATCAGAAAATATTTTAATACTGTCCATTCGAACTATTAAAAGTTTTCATTATGTTAAAAATGTTTTAAATTTTTATATAAATATTCTTTACTCTACAACACAATAAATGGGAAGCATCAGGTGCGAATTTTCTTAAACTGTGTCTTAAACCTTTAAAGATAGTCTATTTATCAATAATCATGTGAACATTAACAATATTTTAATTACTTTTTCGATTTCCCTTTCAAATTTGTTTCTTATACCAAAGCAAAATTTTAAAGGTTGATTAAGTGCATAGTAACATGAAGTAATGTCCTAATAAAATGCGAGTATAACTAATAACACTAACAAGTAAAATTTTGTCTGTAAATCTGCTTGAATAATAAGCTTTCTAAAAAAAAAAACTTTCAAACTATATAACATGTTTTTTTGTATAAAATATGTTAATAAAACAAAATAATTTTTAATATTTTTGATATTGACACAAATATAAAATGTAAAATTTTTATATTAATGTGTACCCTTGTATGTATATGAAGATTTTTTAAAGGCATTTAAATATATTTTAAAATTCTTTGAATATTACTATACCAAGCAAGATGTGTAATTATAACAAGTTCTTTCTTATTACAATAATAAATGTTTTGAAAATTATGACAGATAATTCACAGAACGTCAAAGAATCACTTTATGAAAATTTCCTTTTTAATAAATAGTAATAAAAATAAAAAACTAGGATATTTTAAATGTAATTGTGGTTGTAGCCAAGTTTCTTACCAATTATTCAATTAATTTGAAAGTAAAATACTTTACAGAAATAATAATTTCGTAAGAAATAAATTATAAAGTAAGGCGTAGGAATGTGCTTCTACTTCACACATAATAGGCTAGTGGCACATGATTCTACAGTATAATAGGTAGTTGAAATGGTAAAATAGGATCCTGTAACGTAGTAATGTGATGGAATATTATTCCACTATGTATTCTTGGAACATGATTCCACAACGTAACAGATTAATGAAAAAGTTTTCAAAAGACAGAAATACCATTAACATTTCTAGTACTAGGCACAAATATGGAGTGATACTATAGGAAATAAAAACAGTTTATAAAAAAAAAGTTATATGCAAAATTTTGCAAAAACAGATTTAGCAGCCCAAGGTGTGCTTTTCTTATAATTATTATTAAATTACTCAATTAAATGTAAGGATTAAAGTAAACGGTGAAATATCGAGAAATCTAAAATGGTAAACTTTTCCGTTATTAAAATTAAAGGAAACGGTACATTATTAAACTGAATATAATTAAGCGAAATGTACTTAAAATTAAACCAAACGATAAATTATTAAATTGAATATTATATCAGCTACATATAATTAAATTTAAAGCTAATAATAAATTATTAAATTAATATATTTGAGCTAAATGTAATTCAAATTGAAAGCTAATAATAAGTTATTAAATTAATATATTTGAGCTAAATGTAATTAAAATTGAAGCAAACGATAAAGAAATTGAAAAGTAATGTGGTACGTAAAAAATAATCTTAAGAAAACAATAGCCCCTTGGGTGGCTAATATGATATATTATTCCTTGAAAAATTTTGAAAAAATAAAGATTTAACCACAAAAGGTGTTAACCCTTTTAAATATTTATTAAATTATTAAATTAAGTTTTAGAATTGAAGCAAACGATGCAATGAAAACGGAATCGAAATTCGGTTGATTAATGGATATATTTATTAGGGAGGAAGCTATTAGGAAATCATTTTATTTGAAAAGTGCTTCGTTGACCTATATGTCGTTGATTAAAACAATAGCCCATGGGTGGCTTATAAAACACTAAAAAATATTTTTACACGAAGTAAGAAAAGTATACTTACTCAAATTTAAATAAGAATAATAACAAATAATAAATTAATGTTGACACAAAATAAAATCAAAATTAACGTAGTTTTATTTTTTATTTAATTTCAACAGTCTTATTAAGTATTCATACACATTAGATGAAGTAAGCAATTTTTTGTGATATTGTGAATTAATTCTACATCTTTTTATCTTTTTTACTATTTTAAACTAATTTTTGTAATCACTTTAGTATTATTATTTTTTGCTATATTTAGTTCAGAAATTTGGTGCGCTTCATTTCTAAAGGTAATCTTTAACATCGTGCATATAAGAATTTCTATCCAATGTTGATCTGTTTGCTTAATAAATGTACAAGATTAATTTTGGGATATTTATTAAAATAAGGTAGCTCATTCCGCGCAACTCTAGTCTTTGGCCTTTAAGAATGCATCCGGTTAATCAACCTATATAGGCATATTACTACCGAAAGAAATAGGAACAAAAAAATTGAAATCCGATAGAAATAAGTTTACGAAATTTAATCGAAATATTAATCTTGTATAACATAATCCAAAATAAAAATAAGGAATTGTAATAGATGAGATGAATAAATAGGATAATTTATATAAAGAACAATAATATATATATATGTGTGTGTGTGTGTGTGTGTGTGTGTCTATTAAGAGAATTTGCGCATTATGTTGAATTTCTGAAAACCTGAAGGATAGCTGTTAATGAAATCGCAGTTGAATATACATTTATAACAAAGAAAGTATTGTGTCATTCAAAAGTCATCTTGCAATAGCAATAGCATGATTATAAGAAAAGTTTATAGTGCAGGGATGTCAAAAATTAACGCGGTGATATCCAACTGAAAATTAGTCTAATTTTGGGTATGTTTTTCTCTCACAGCTAGACAAATAGCACACCTTGACAGTATACTAAACAGAAAACAGTTGAAGGCCCCTTGTGGCAGTTGATTCTATTCTTGAAGCAAGGCTGTTCTTAACTACACGATGGTTCTCAGAAGGCAATCTCCCGAGATTGCCTTCTGAGAACCATCTCTCAGCATCTCTCTGAGATGGTTCTCTTCTGAGAACCATCTCAGATGCAAATTTTCCCGAGAGCGTTCCATACATATTCTATAAGGTTAAGATCAGGAGATATGACTGGCCAATCCATGAATCGAATAACCTCACTTTCCACGTAATTGTCACCAACTGAGCCCTATGTAGAAGAGAGTCGTTCATTAACGGAAACACAGGACCAACCGAACCCATAAAATTTGATCATAAGGTTTTGAGATCTTTTCTAAGTACTTCACAACAGATAGGGAGCTTTTGTCAAATACATGCAGGAATGAGCAGTTATTCAAGATAATCATTATCTAAACCCTCCACCACCGTAAGGATTCTTCTTACCTCATGTCCCAGACTATGCCCAGATACAAATATTCCGAGAATCGATTTCCAGGCTGAGTCTCGACTCATCAATAAATGACATGAGGCTGAACTGAAGTCTGGTCTTTTTAGAAAGTCTTAAAGCTCTCTCTAGAGTGCTGCTGAATCGTGATAAAAGCAATGGTTTTTCTGGCTTAGAAACCTTTCCCATGAACCTTTCTGACAACAATAAACCATGAAACTAGAGTTTAGATGGCAGCATGCAGCTCACAAAAAAGTTGTGAGGCTGCAACAGCCCTGTGTCGTTCCACTCAAAGTGCCTTATTACATTCTTCATTTGTCATTTGGGATTTTGGTCGATCCACTCCAGGCCTTCTCGATATGAATCGAATGTTTTGAAACTGTTTCCAAAAATTGGAAAAATCTCTGAGCATTGCATTGTGTTTTAAATTCACCTGAGTTTGTTATTGACCTACCTCCAATTTATCGACAATTCTCCGTCTCATTAAGTCTTCCAAGCATTTGTAAGTAAACATTTTATCTACTACCTTATAAAATTTATCTAACATTTGCGAAAAATACAGCTTGTGCCGTGGGTAGGAGTATGAGTACATAGATAGACGACAACATTTTGTGTATGTATATATTTTTTCCTCATTCACAACTCCGCAAATCCTCACTCGAACACTGAAATGTTCCACACAAAACATTCGTATAATTCTTCTCTTGCATAGTTAGTACTTTTAGTTCAATACCTTTTCAAAACTAAATATAATTTACAAATTTTCTTAATTTTGCAAACAAGTATATATATATATATATATATATATATATATATATAACATATATATTAATGTGTGGGAGCTGTTGGTTGGGGCTCTAGGGGTATTGATGAGAAGTGATGATTCTTCTCAAAGACTAACGAAAACTCATTTGTAGGACGTGAAATATTACAAATTGGATAAAGACAAACACTAAGGTAATTCCGAATACATAAGGTGCAAGCACCCTTGCACTCACAATATCTCTAATTAATTCTTGAGAGAGACCAATTATCTTCTATAATTCATCAGCTATCGAAGGCTTCTGCCTATCTCTCGCTTTCTTCAATCTTTCCTGCAGCGAACCTGCACTTCCAACCTAGTATAATAATGAAAAAGTTCACCCTCAGTTCTCAGTTCTCCCAGGATTAGCGCCCTCCTCCCAGGACTGGTGCCCTCTAGCAAAGGTGTAAACTTTAGCAAAATTAACCTCCAAATCCAAATATATATATAAAAAAGAAGGAGTTGTCCGATGGAGACAAAAACTGGCGGATAGGAAAATTATGCACAAAATAGAAAATTATTAACGTTTCAGAAAAATTGAATATTTTATTTCAGAATTATATAGTTACAAAGTAATGAGCTCAATAAGGTATTATCCTACCTCTAGACTGGATGCATGCTGCCACACAACATAGCATAGAGTGATAAAGTTCTCTAATGGTCTCCTGTGGTATTTCTTGCTCAATTGTCGGGCTAAGTCCTCAACATTCCCTGGTAGATGCAGTTACCTTCCCATCATATCCCATACATGCTCGATTGGAGAGAGATCTGGCTGTCCAAGGAAGTGTTTGACAATGTGTAAGACAGTTCATAGTTCATAGCAACACGTGATGTATTTGGTCTGTCAATATCTTGCTGAACAATAAGGTCAAGGTACTGCAAAAGGAACGGTAGCAAAACAAGACTCAGAATGTCATTGACACACCTCTGTGCTGTAAGTAAGCCTCTAATGACGATCAAAGGGGCCCGGCTATCAAGGGAAATGGCACCCCAGACCATAACTTCTTGTTAAAGGCTTGTATGGCGTGCAATAATGAAAGAAGGATCGGTGAGCTGCCCTGGGTATCTACAGACACTTCTTCGATGATCGACAGGACACATTTGGAAGCGCAGGATTCGTCACTAAGCACTATACGTCTCCAATCAACATCATTCCAACCTGATCGATTCAAGCACCATCGTAATCTGGCTCGACAGTGTGCAAGAGTGTGTGGCAGTAGGCGTAGTGGTAGGTACGAGAGTAGATTTCGCTTTATCAGCCGTCTGGAAATGGTCATGGTGGACACTCGTGTGCGGGTCGCACGTCTGATGGTTGATAACGATGAATCAGGCGCTATGATAATCAAACTGATCTGACAATCATTCTTCCCTCCTGATCTTCTGTGGCCTTCGGTCGAATACTACCATCATGACGCCGAAATCTTCCATTGTCCTCCTTATTCTTGTCAGCATCTTCTAATCACCGCGTCATGTCGACCCATATGACGAGCGATTCTCCGATTTTCCCAACCTGCCTCTTTCAATCCAATGATACGACCTCTTTCAAACTATAACAGTTCTCGTAATGAGCTCCAAATCTGCTGCGAGGCATTTTTTTAGTCTTTGAAAGGTATCGTAAATGGCAATGCAATAGAAAATATGACCATTAGATTGAGAATCGCTTCTTATATAGTTACACCTGCTGAGTGCACAGTTCCGATGTGCTGTTGCTCCTGTTATTCATTTATCAGACACTAAATTTTAATCATTTGCATGTTCGGTCCAAATGTATTCCATACATTTTTTTTTATTTACAAAATTTTGTATTCCATACAAAATTTCGTTATAATCAGGCAACTCCTTCTTGTTGCGTCGGGTTTTTTTTTTTTTAGTTGTAGAATATATATAAATGCAATGATTCAACTTTTATTTAAAAATGATCTGACATAAAATTAATTTTAATTTTCCAACTTTTCCCATCCTCACTCAAAAGTAAAGAGTTAATTCTTATTTCCTGCTCCAATTCCAAATTATCATTTTATTTATTGGATCACACGTTCATAAAATCTGTTAAGTCAACTTTTCCCAAATGTCAAAATTCAGCTGCCAAAAATAATCCCTATAAGACTAATAGGTGTCAAAGAGTTATCCATACGATTCCATGTGACCTGGAAAATTCCCTAGGAAATACCAATTATAAATTCACATGCTCTGGGGAAATACTCGCTTTTCTATACTCTTCTCTTGTTTTCTCTGATTTAGTAATGTATATTTGTTGCCTCTCTTTCTCAGCGAAATGAATAAACAGTCCCAAGTGCAAAAAGGGATCTTCTTTTCAGCCATGCATTTGGAATGTATTACTTTTTATTTTTCAGTAATTAATTCTTAAGTTCTTTTTAACTGGTCGCATTGTAGGATATTTCCCGAGAGAGAGAGGCCATCACCACATATCTGTAGCCGAAGCTATAAGGACTACAAACTTGGAAAAAAAAAGAGAGCTGGAGGCTCGTCCATTACCCATAGATTTCAATCCTCTCTGCAGGCAATTAATTACTCAAGTACCTTGGAGTTTTCTAACAAGTTCATGTTTATAAGTTGTCTCCTTTCATCCAAAAAAAAATATTATCCCAGAAAAAATGTCGTATCATGTGGAACTTTAATGCAGATCCGAAGAAAGGGATCTTATGGATCTATTACGAACTACGCATAACCACTAGTGAAAAACCCACTACGAAAAATCCAGTTCATTTGTGAAACAATATGTCGTTTTCTATTGTCGCAACAGCATTTTCTTTAAATTAAGTTTTCTCAAAAGTCATCTTCTCGTTTTTACATGATTATAGAGGCCTACTTCGTCCTGTAAAATGCATCATCCAACCCAGAGTTTAGGAGCAAGTGAAGGGCTATCCAAAATTAGTTTTTTTCATTTCTGTGAACTGGCTTAATAAATCGGTATATTTTATTCGCTTCAAGTTTCAGATCAAGATAAGTGTGAATTTATGATACTTTTTTCAAGTTAAAAATTCAATAATCAAACAAAATAATTTGAACTGTAATTTTTTCTTTTAAAAATATAATTTTTTTTTGCTTATTGTACTTCTTAACTATTTCATACATTAAATATATTTATCTAAAATGCTATAATAATTTAAACATGAAATGTAAAAATAGTTTTAGATATAAAGTAAATATACATCGATTTAACTTTAATGCAATGAATTTAGGATTTAGAGAGACTTTGAGTTGATTGTTTATGAAACATTATTGCAAAATTTAAATTCTAGTTTTAAAATTGGTGTATTGATTTAAAACAGTAATTATAATGGAAATGCTTGATGTTTTGTTTAATTAAACTTTTTATTCGGTTTAATTTTGTTATTCAATTTTTATGAAAAAGAAAAAGTTGACATAATTGTATTTTAGAATTCAATTGGGTGAATTAAGAGTTTCTTTGAAAAGTACTATGTGTTGTGTGTATTGCTAAAGTTTCAGAAAAATTCTGTCTTAAAAGTGCGTGTTTTTTTCAAAAAATTTTAATTACTAAGTATGTTGTTTCTTGGATACATAGGTGAAACAATTTTGAATTAGTTCTAAACTGATTTTTAGAATTTGTTCAATAAGAGAAGAATTACAGCAACATTTTACTTCGATGTGTGTTATAAGATATAAAGTATGCGTATATGAATATTATTTCAGAATGCATTTAATATATAACATTATTTGACTATAGAAATTGAAAAGCTATTATTATTATATCAAGTAAATAAAATGAATAAACATGCAAATCAGTGATGTTTGATGTACAACTGAATATGATTTAATTTTAGTATTTGTGCTTTATTTAGAAAAATGATTTAAAACATTTTTTAGTATGATATGTGTGGTGAATTTTTTAAATTTATATTATAAGGGATATTTAAAATTTTATATACTTTTGATTTAAATGTAAAATATTGTTTTTAATATAATAACTAATTGATACATGATAATGTAGTGATTTGAATGAACACTATATTCCTTTGAAATGATTATAATGGTGGGTTAAACTTGAATACTAAAATGATTTGAATTAATATTTTGTTTTGAAATGAGAATATTTTATTATGATGAATAATATTTAGTTTTGATATGAATATTTTACAATGAGGAATATTTTTAAAATGAAAATCAACAATGTGTTTCGTCTTATAATGAAAGAAAAGAAATTGTTTTGAACAATTATAATTGTCAATGATATTATTTAAGCCTTAAAATATGTTATGTATTGAAAGGAAATAATATTTGTTTTAGATTATCTCTCTGAATAGAGGTTTTTAAGGGAAGGTGATTAAATAATTTTAAAAAAATAAATAATAATAAACAAATAAATAAAATAATATTATCTATATCAGGTTTGACATATGAACAAGTGTGGCACAATTTTGTAACCACACTTCTTCAGTTACTATGGTTGACGGGATTCGATCGAGAAACTGTCGTTGGCTAGAACTGTAAGAAAATATTAATACAAACGAACTTTTGCAAATGCTTTCAGATTTCCTTAATAATACTTGCAAACAAAATTTTAAAAATTGCATTACCATGCCTGTTGACAGTTCTGCATCATGTCGAAGAACATTTTACTTCATTTTGTGCATGTTCATTTCTCAATCCAGAGATGCATGTAGAAAATATGTAAATAATGCTTCGGAGATTGTGTCAGAGTCTTGTCAGCAGTGGGAGTCTCCTGTCAACTGAAAAACGTACATTGACTCACGTGACGTTCTACATGCAAAGTTGTCCCCGCACCACTTTTCTCTTTTATATGTCGCTGCAGCTCAAAATGTATGGGTCTGGTTCACGTGGCTTTGCATTTCTTTTTGTTGACAATATTTTTGAATCAATAAGCAGTTAAATTTAGAAAAATGTCAAATTAATCTTTCTGAAATTTTATACTTGTTTTAATATTATGTTGTTTGCTATTCCAAATAATACCCACACATATTTGTTATTTGTATTTTTTAGGTTCAAGATTTCATGTTAGCAAAATTATTACTGAACAAACTGACGTTAGATTTAAGCACAATAACACACACACACACAACATACAAATTTTATTTACTTTATTTTGATCATTTTAATGAAATTGTTTATATGTTTTTGTAAAGGTTGAGGGGATTTTAGGTATGAAATTTTTAAGCATAAAATGTTTTGGTATAATTAAATATAAAATTTTAATTTAACTCTTTACTTAGATACATCTTGGAAAGTAAGGTTATGTGTTAAGCCTCAACGCACATTTTCGTCTTGCTGAGGGGGGAAATTTCTAATGATTCAACTTTTATTTGAATCATTAGAAACTCGTATACTCGTAAAATCTGTAAATTATACTCGTAAATAATAATCTGTAAATTATACCTGTATTTATACTCGTAAAATCTGTAAAATCAACTTTTTCCAAATCACAAATCTGTCGGAAATAATCCCTACGAGACTGATAGGCGTCAGGGAAATTCCCTTCATTTTTTACCACGTGAGTTACCCATGTGATTCCATGTGGCCTGGAAAAGTCTCTCGGAAATCCCCTTTATAAATTAACATGCACGGTGTAAATGCACCCTCTTCTGCTTTTTCCTCTTGTCTTCTTCGATTTAATAATGTACACCTTGATGCCTCTTTCAGCTAAAATGAATAAACAATCTTAAATGTTAAAGAGACTCTTCATTTCAATCATGTATTTGGAATGTATTATTTTTTTCTTATTCAATAATTCATTTTTAAGTTTTATTCATCATATATATATATGTGTGTGTGTGTGTGCTCTGTAATTACTCATTATTTTTTGGTACAAAAACTCGTTTTTCAACGAACATTATTTAAACATTATTAAAATTATTATTAAACATTATTAAACATTATTTTGACATTATTAAAAATTAAAAGAATTAGTATACAATTGTTTATTAAATTTTTAAAATTAAATTCCTGTTTATAAAATAAAGAACCAAGTTTTAACTATCAATGTCCATATTTTTCCATTTCTAATTATTTCTTTTAGAAATATACGAAAAAAAATTGTATTTATCTTTGTCTAAATAGTTTTTTTTATCTATATACTTCTTTTTTTAAGTCTTTGCGATAATTAAAATATCTTTGAACTTCTAAAATGTAATTAAAGAACTAATGAAGTATAGTTACAAAGTAATCGTTTACAAAGAAGCAAAAGGAATATTACAGTGAATGAAAATCATTCCTTTCTAATAAGCAGATTATTTTAGAAACACAATCCTTCTTTTAAATATCTGACTTTCCTTTGTATTTTAATCTCTATTCAGATATTTGTGTTTATGCTCAATTTTGTTCAAAATAAATTTCTTTTCGTACTTTTTCCCTAATTCTTCCCTTTTATTTAAATATTTATTTTTAAATTTTTAACTTAATATACCTGTTTAATAATTTTTGAATAATTAAAGTCCATTGTTTTTCCTAATTGCAGTAATTATTTAAAAACTGTTAAACTAGCTAGTTTGTGAACTGGTGGATTTTATTTTATTTTGGTTTTAAATATTGGTAAAAGAAAAACGCTTATGAAAGCCATACTTATTGTGATAAAGGCAATTAATTACCTTTGGTTCCCAAAGTTTTTCCTTAAAAAAAATCACTTCATTATTATTATGAGCTTACAAGTTTAAAGATAAGTAGTGTTGCTCGTAAATAATATGTACTATTGTAGTTTTCTTTATAATATTAGCACTATCACATTCCTGGAATCTTCTAAGAAACTGTAACTTTTACTTTTAGTTATTTGTAGAAACGACATTCGTAGATGATGGTAAATAGTAAATTATAATAAAGTAGAATGGAGGAAATTTTATCTAAATTATGGCTATTAATTATTACAAAGATGTAATACCAATAATTAAATTTATGAACAAATAAATTTCTGGTTTATTAAAGTTGGAGTCGTTAATTGATGATAACTATGTTTGATTATCATTACTTTCCCATAATGTTTTTTGAATGTATTTTACATAAAAGGTGGTTTAGTTGCACATAATGCATTTTATATTATTCTATTTTAGTTTGAGTAATACGTATAATTTCTTTAAGAAATCAGGTCAACAAAGGAAAACAATGCTTTTAATGGACTTCGAAACTCATTTAAGAAATATTTCAGTTTATTTCCTTATTTCCTGGTCTGAACTAAGTATGCAGCGGAACCAGATTTCCTTTTTAAGTGTCATTATCTACCATACTTATGGTAATTTATGTGGTGGAAAATAAATATAATTTAATGTTTAAGGTAATGTTTAACCTATGTGTTCTTTTTACATTTTATTAAAGTTCATTAAATCTTGCACATTACACTGAAAACTCTGCTTCTTCCTCCAAATTATCTAAAGTCCATTAATATTTTAAGAGACCGTTCTTTGATTATCCATTTAATGCATAATCATGCTTTTTTCTCCCTTTCACTTATATATATATATATATATATATATATATATTCAGAGAGGGAGTTTATGTTTATGATACAAGATTTATGGATGACAGTTCTTGTATACTTCACTTAACAGCTGAGGAAGTTTTTATTTTAAAGAAACTAATTATATTACTTTCAAAAATTGAAAAAAAAGTATATTTTCTAGAACACTATATGTTATGGTTATTTATTTATGAAAGTTATTGTAACTATCTTACTTACAAAAGTGTCAAAAATAATAACAAACGTTAACATTATCCACGAATGATTTAATACCTTAATCAGTAGTTCTGTTAGAAAATATGTGAATATTTTCATAAATTGTGTTATTTAATATGATTCAATACATCTTAATAATTATTAAAAATCCACATTAAATATGTATAAAATCTATTATCAATTTAATCTTTCAGAATATTCAGAAATTAATCAAGAAAAAATGTTTTGCTATTATCCTTTAAATGAAAAAAGTGGACCGAATTGGTCTAAAGCTTGTATACAAAAGCAAAACATGCTTGCCTAAAATATTAATCAATCATTTTTAAAGGTTTTTTCAATTACTATCACTTATGTCATACTTCTTCAACATATTATGCAAATATTATTCAGCCTTTCATACTTTATCCCTTACACAAAATTAAAGTCAAATTGTACCTTAAAACAGAAAAGTATTTTAACTCCAAAAAAGTTGAAGTTAGAATAATTAAGTATGTCCTTAATAATTCTTAGAGTTAGAATAATTAAAAGTTGGAATAATTAAATAAGTCCTTAATAATTTTTAAAATAAAATTTCATCCTGAAAAGTCCTATAAATAATAAAATGTAATAATTCCATGTAATAAATAAGAAGTCATTAAAAAATTTATAATAAATCAATATTAAAAGTCTCAAATATATGCAGAAGTGTAGTAACTGGTTAGTTTCACAATAAATGTTGTCATCAATGATTATGGGTAAAATACCAAACTATATAAATATGTTTACGAGTATGAGCTGTATGCCACTAATATTAATATGAAATGACTGACTATTACATTAAACTGCTGACCATTAAAATTGCAACACCAGGAAGGAATGATCTGACGAACGTCAAAATCACATGAAAGGAAGAAGATGTTAGGACAAGCAAATTATTAGTAATTAAGGGGATTTTGACTGCGCAGAAGGGAGAAACGACATCTGAAGCACTGAATAATAGATAAGTTGTGTAGCGGATTTCTCATTGGAAAGCACTTTGTAAGGTCAGAGTTTGTTCAGAATAAAGTTTTATGCCTCGAAAAAAGAGATTAAATACTTACTATAAAATTTCCTAATTCGATAGAGGCAGGATCGTTGCCTATCGAGAGTGTAGATTATCGTTCCGTGATATTACCCGTTGCACTGGTCAAATTCCTACGAGTATCATGCAAATATGGAATTATTCAGTTGCTAGGGAACTTACTGAACGGCTAGCAGGATCTTCAAAACCCATGACTAACACTCGAGAGGACAGACATATTCTGAGGTTGGCTCTTCAAAACCGTACAATCACATCATGGACCATTAATTAGGAAATGGGCATATTTGGAGCACGCTCAATATCCGCTCGTACAGTGCGACAACGTTTGCAGCAGCGTGGAATATCAACACGGCGAACATTACTTCGGCTTTCCTAGACATTGCATCATATAGAGAGACGGTGCGCCGAACGACAAATCTGGATTCAAGAGGGACACAATGACATCTTTTCAAAAGAGTCCCTGTTCTGCGTGAAGTATTTTGATGACTGTATACGTTTCTGGAGGCTCCGAGGAGAACGCTCGTTGCCAGGTTCCATTCAATATCGGCATAGAGACCCTGCACCTTGTGTGATACCTAGGGTAGCTATTGGGTATACGACTCGCTCATTTCTAATTTGGATCAACAGTTATTTGAACCCAGATTCGTACATTTCTGACATCTTACGTCCAATGATCCTGTCCTATCTTCGAGGTCTGTCGAACGATCTCTTCCAACTAAATAATGCAAGACCAAATGTTGCACGTAGTGTCCTGTTTTTCCTCGATACACAGGTTATTCGACTGTTGCCCTAGCTTGCATGGTCTCCAAATCTGTCACCATTGAAAACATCAGTCATAAGATGCTGAGACATTGGCCCGCCACCATTCTCCTGCTAATAGGGTTACTGAAGTGTGGCATAGACTTGAAGGAGCATGAAATGAGTTGCCCGTTTCTGTCATCCAAGCCTAGGTTTACTTTATGCCTAGCCGGTTAACGGCCGAATTAGCTGCCAGGGGACGGCAGCTGTTTCTACTAATTTCGCACCCTTGTAACTCCCCAATCTACTTGCAATTTCCTCATTTTGACTTCATACCATTCTACTTATGTACAATATATATCTTTTTTGGTATTTCCTTTCATTCATGGTGTTGCAATTTTAATTTCCAGCAGTATAGAGATGGGATCTACACATATTCTAAACTAAAATACTTTCTGAAACCTTAAAGGCACCATGGCGCTTTTGTTAATAATTTTTACCCATAATTTTTCCTTGTTTTCGTCCATCTATCCTTTCTCGTGAGTATGAATGAAAACATTATATGTCGAATTAAATTCCGGCATCATCTTTCTTTTTAAAAAATAACCATGAGTTTTCTTTTTGTACCGTCCTCTAAGAAAGAAAGCACTGAAGTGAAGTTATATTTGCTTAAAGTTTTTATGAGAATTGGATTTGTTCCTTTCACGTCATCTGAATTATATTCAGCTTTTGTTGTGATTTTTTCTTCTACTTATATATGAAACTTTCATGAATGCCAAACATCCTAGCTGCAGCATGATTTCTTTAATCATTTCCAAATTGAATGATTTTGCCTTTCACACCAGCACCGTGTTTGTTGCGTTTCACAGGACACATATTCACTACTAAAAGTAACAATAGATAAACTGTATTTTGACTAAGACAATACAATTCGTTATAAAATTTGATATTAACATTAAAATCTAGGCCTTAACTGATTAGAGAAAGAGAAAACATCTGACTCCTATTTCCCCAAATTCATTTGCGTCGGAAGTGTTTATTTTTATCCTAAAGTCGGTTTATTCTTATCAGGAATTATTTACTCCCTGAAGCATTCTTTCTCCATGCACATTGTTCTCTTTATTGCTTGTCCATTTAGTATACTATTGTTCGAAATCAGAGAAAATATTTTAAATTATTGATTTCAAAAGTCAAGAGAATCGCACATTTACATTTCAGATTTCTTTGTAAAGAAAAGGGTACGCGTTGTACGAAAAATATAAATAAAATTGTACACTGGGGCTTGAAATTATACGAACACGTTAAATCTCAGAATGTATGGAATATAATGAAATAAATAAGATCTAATCAATCTGAAAGGAATTAAAACTCATTAGTAAGTTTAATTAAATGCTATTAAATAAATATATCATAAATAAAAGGCTATTAGAATTATCAGTTAAACACAATAGTATACATGGATAAGAATTATAAATGTAACACTTATGTGTCAAAATAATGTCTCTAATAAATATAGGGGGCATTATTTTGACACATAAATAAGTGCTAATGTAAATTTTGTTAACAGCTCTTCCCCTTTTATAAAGGTATGCGTATGTTCAGTAAGAAAAGTCGATGTAATTTTTCATGAGCAAGTGGAGAAAATGCGAGCTGCATTTTACAACCATCCAGCAAAGGAGTATCAATAAATTTCCATTCAAAAATGGATATTTTAATCTCATTTTAGAGCTAAAACTTATACTCGACGACGTTGGTTACTTGTAGTAATAAGACTGAGTTTTCTGAACATGCAATCAACTTCATGATATCAAATTTCATATATAAGTCATCTATTTCAGATAAAAATAGATTCAATCAACGAATTGAAAGTCAATCCCTTGAAAATTTGAAAATAATTGAGGGATATAAATCTTACTTACCGTTAAATGAAAAGACTATTTCGATATCTTAACCAAACGTTTTAGCTAAAAACAAGAAAGGAAGAAAAATAGAATAATCGAATCAGTCTCTGTGTCGCTTGTGGCAAAAACGTTTCTATGATTAATGTTACTTGAGAAATATTGAATCAATAAAAAAATATTTATTTAAGCGAATAGCTTAAGCAAGATTTATATTCAGTTTTCTGAAAGACATCAAGATTTTTGGAAAGGTTTTCAAGAAATGTATATTCTATGTTGAATTAATCACAATCCTTCATGAAAGCGAAACCAAAATTGATACATATTATTAAGTATTCAGAATTCAAATGTTTCAATTAGTAAAATGAATGCAAAAAGCATGTTTTAAAAATCATCTCAAAAATGTGAAAATGGTATTTTTTTAATTAAAATGAAAATAAATTTCTCCATCAAAGTGAAGTACATTTCTTATGCTAATTATTTTTCCATGAATATAAAATTTTACAATTTTAGACTCTTATTAAAGAAGAGGAACAATAGTATAACATATATCCAGTATTTGCTAACTGATTGCAAATATTCTTGCTTTTGCCTAAACGAGCCTCGAAATTTTGGGACTGTATATGGCGTTATTCGACTAGAGAATCTCTGCTTATGAATGAACTGCGACTTATGTAGTTTAGCGTTTATATTTCAAAGTATAGTGAATACGTCCGTTCCTGGAGGGTATGTAGCAAATGCCCTGCATGCAGGCGACAAAATTTAGAGGCACCAAATTCGGTCGCACCCTACAAAATGAAAGTTACCTGTGCAAGGACAAATACATAGTCCAATGATTTTTTTGTCCAATATAGCAAACGGAATATACTTACATATTACTATCACTTTTATAGTAAAATCTTTCCTGTAAATTTCTTTTTAATGGCTATTGTTGTTACATGCAATTCCTGTTTATTGCCGGAAAACCGTCACAAATATCAGGCTACAATTTTCTTTGAGTCGGTTGTATCTAAGCAATACGTCTCTATAAACTCTGAAAGAACTCAGTATATCTTGTTTATTTTGAGTAAGTTAAAAATAACTTATATTTTTCAGAATGCTATTGTTGTTGTTGTTTTTTTTTTTTTTTTTCTTGTATTGCAAACATCTCTTGTATATTTTGAGTAACTTCATAAATATTTTTTTTAAAATGGTAGTGTTTGTGTTTTTATTCTTTGCTCTGTTTTAATCGTAATACCCCCTGTTTATTTTGCCTAACTTTAATAAATTAATTTTTGTACACATAATCTATTTTAAAATTACATTGAGGAACAAACACAAAAAAAAAACCCAGCTTGAAATGCTCAACCTGCCATAAGCGGCCTGGTAGTGAATAAGAGTAATCAGAGAGCGTGATTGTGAAACTATTTATAAATAGCTAAAAGTATTTTTTTTCTTTTTTGAAGCTTTGGAAGAAGAGCAATTTTTACATTTGACGTTTTAAGCCAAAAGATTACGCTACAGGTGGATTGCTGATATTGAATTGTAATTCGATCTTGATTCGGACCCACTTCTAAAAGCGATAAGATTTGAAGATTTCGATTTGGATTCTTATCCGTAATAATATTTGATTTCTGGATTCTTACTTGAATTGATTAAGCATCAGTTTTTTCTTATTTTTATTATTATCCGTTACTTGCTAGATTTTTTATTGAGTTGCTATACCTCGAATTCTTCATAGTAGGGTAGTCATGGCATAACACTGTTAGCTTTAAAATTGCAAATAAATCTACAAATAATATTTATTCCTTATAATACCTAAGATGATACAATACGAAACAATACAAAAACTATTCTACCAACTTTTGTAAAATCTTATGAGTTTTTAATTTTTAAATTTAGTTTTTCAGAAATATTCGTTTTCGGAAAAGAAAAAAAAAATGAATTTAAATGTGATATTTTGCTCTTATTGTTGAAAAATGTTTGTTTTGTCTAGCATTAAATTTTTGCATTTTCTCTTCTTCTAATGTATCTTTAGTCAGTTGAAATAAAATAAAAATGCTAAGATTTAAAACCTGCTAGCCAATTATATGTGTGTGTGCAAGAACTACCTAAGGCGGCAAGGACGGCTACGGCAAAAGAAAAATCCGTTATTTCAGTGCTCTTCAGTGCTCTTGTAATGTATATCAAACAGTGGAGTTGTATTACCAGCTGATGACTGAGGTCTCTTTCTCTCTCTCAGCTAAAGTGAAATAAACAGCATGGAGGTCTGAACTTCACTTAGATTAATTTATTTAATTAATTAAATTTTCTAAATCATTATATATATATATATATATTGTATGCATTGTACTCCACGTTTTTGTAAATATATTCAAAGGCTTATATATCATATCAGTACACGATTGTTAAAATGAATTAACAGATATGAGAAACATAAATTACATATACCAAATGGGAAGATAAAAACCCTATAAAGATTTTTCAGTCTTTTACAATGTTTTTTTTTTCTTTTTCTTTTTTTAGTTTCTCTGATAATTTCGCTAAGACTTCGTTGGAGCTTATTGATTTCATAAGGTCAATTTTCAAACTGTACTATGACTTTAAATATATAAAGGCTTAAATTATAATTAAATAAAAGGAAGTATATCATATGCAAATGGTGTGCAAGTATTTGAGTACTCTTATTATAATATGTTTTTTTTTTGCATTCATGTTTCGTTTCATAAAACATAAAATAAAAACTGAAAGGTCATCGAATATGTGTAAAAAAAATTTGACTTGAAACGTTTGTATTTAATTTACTTTCGATTTCTCCTTTTTTCTGTTTAAAATCAGTACTTTTGTTTTGGTTAAAAAATTATTTAATCATTCTTAATATTAACTCATAATTAATGTTAAATCATGACATTTTTTTAAAAAAGTATATATGATTTTGAAAATGAACTACATTGTTTGGATTTAATTAATCTCTGTGAATAATTTACATTTACTACGGCAACAAAAAATTAAAATGAAATGGCATTTTGAATTTATTGTAGTATCGGTTATAAATATTATAAAGTGTTTCACAAATATAATGTTACAAAATTGCTATATTAAGAAATGGCAAAGGACATTATTTTTTGATATAATTCATTTAAAAAATAATTTAAGTGTTTTTATAGTGCCGAATTTTCAAAACTAAGCAATTGTAAAAAGAAAATTTAAAGAATATATCGAATATGAAAATTTCATTCGTTCAAAACTTTTTTGAATTCATAGGAATCATATATTTCTCAAGAAATATGCTTACGCGAAATTTATCTTTGGGATACATAAGAAGAATGCATTAACCTCATTTTCCTTTTCAAACATGTAGAAATAAAAAAAAATTGTATTTTGCATAGTTTTGTATACGTCTTGATGAAATATTTCACGATATGTCAACCTTTCCACAACATCGTATTTTGTTATACATACCCAGTAAACACGTCATCTAACATTGAGTGCAACAATGCATTCAAGAACCTTTTTCTTTTACAAATAAGATGCATCTCAAAAAATATATTATTGCGACGTAGCGGCTACGTTTAATAACCAACGCATTAAAATGAGAAATTCATTGAAGGACTATACCTTCTTCTATATGCATATATCAAATCACAATAAACAATAATTAATATTAACAATTTTTTTTAAAAAAAAAGTATCTTTTTATAGAGCGAAGTTTTTTTTAAAGCAGAATAGTTTTATATACAAACTCAATTATTGTTAAGAAGAATAATTCGTCTGTTATTTTTTTTCAATTTAATTGTCAGGGCCTATAAAAAGCCTATAATATAAGTATTGAAAAAATGTAAGGTTCCAAAGACATGCACGAGTAGAATTCTTATACCACACGTTTTTTTTTATATAATTTGAGACTACATATTTATAAATCATAACGAGAAGTAAGAATGATTTTTATATGTAAGTATGAAAAAATGTGTTTACACACAAAATTACAAAGCAAATATTTTTCATTTTTTTGTAGACATACCCCTTTATATTATTTAATTTCCCTACATAATTTCATGATGTGCTTTTTTTCAGCTAAAACATTAAATGGAACAAATGATCTTCTACTAATAAGAAAGATTACTGCGAAATAGCAGAACGTTTTGCTGTGTGTATTGCCAAAGCACTTTAAAAATGTATTTTCTTTAATTTTGAAAATCCCTTTCTACAATAAATTATATTATAAAATATTCTATTATGTGCAGTTTGCGCAAAATTTTTTTTGAAAATAAATAAGAATTCCTATATTATTGTTACAAAAATTTAAAGAAAACTTAGCAAATTTTAATTAAATCTATTAAAATTCTGATTTTATTGTGTGTGTTTGATTCACATTTTACAAAGAAATTTTAATTATTCAAAGGTACTCCAATATGTCTTAGAAATGAGAACTTAGATTTCTTTTTTGTATCTTTAAGCTTCCTACACATTAATTTAAAATGTTTGAATGCATGTTCAAAACAGATTATATTATTTACTTGCTCACACCGGGCAAATATTTAGTATACCATAAATGTATTTCGACAAAAAATTGATAGTTCTCTTTCGTAGAGTTTGATAAATATACTATGTAAAATAAAATTTACATTGATTTCACTCAATAAGAAACGATTACATATAACACCCGTAAATTACAATCAGTAGGATTTTATTTTAAATTTGCTCTAAAGTTTAGCATGTATTATCTTTAAGTATTTTTAACTTTATTCTATTGAATTTTCGGAAAATTTATTTTTACGTTGTTCTTACATATTTACTTTTTTACATTACTTAAGTACATATATCACAAATATGATGCACCGATTTTGCTTTTTTTGCGATTTATTCATAAACATGCTTCGTAAGTGAAAAATAACCAGAATCTATATTGCATTAATTGAAAGCTCACATAAGCCATTCATAAATTATAATGTAAAATTTTCATGAAAACCATTTAACAATTTCAAATGTATAAATTCTGATGGATTTGCTCTTTTATCGCCGAATTTAAAAGAAAAAAAATCAAGTTTCCCTTTCCACACATTTACATTCTCAAAAAAAATAATCTTTTAAAATATTTCTTTCTTAATACATCATAATTTCTTGAAATACATTGCATTCAGTTTTCAATAAAATAATCCAATCTCTAATAAATTATTCATCAAAAAATGTTGCAGAAAAGAAGATATGCATTGTTGAAATGTATTCATACCTAAATATTTGAAAACTAAAAAAAATTACCTTATTACATTTCTTCTGATTCTTCTTGAACGATGATGGTGTTTGGAAGATCTGCTGCAGTTTGACCTTCTTGGGGATTTGGAATACAGATAGGATTGGACTTTGGCTTCTGCAATTTCCCGAATGAGAGCTAAGTCATGGGTCTGCAAAGTTCCATCTGGAGGAAGCTCTACCACGGCTAAAATGATACATTTCTTTCTGTAACCGAATGTGAACGTTTCTTAATAACTTATAAATGCCACTGTATTAACATCAGTATATTACTTTCTGTAAAACTAGTGTACCGTCTGGAGGAAACTCTACTAAATGATTGCGATAAATTTTGCTTTATTTCACATAAAGTTTCTTACCGTTATCTAAGAGTCAATACAAATATTCGTCTTTCATAATCGAATGAGATTTAGTTACGTTAAGAGTGTGAAATGAAGGATTTACTTTTGCAGGTAATTACTCGTAGTTTCGTAGTTAGAGTAAATTACCTACACAGTAATTCTCACTTTGTTATTTTTTATCGAAATGAAATTATCTGGAGCTTTATTTACATTATCTGGTACAAATATATTTAATTAAACTTAGCTCTTTAAACTATCAAATATCAAGAGATTAGTTTCAGGATTCTCAATTAGTTTAAGTAAAATTATTTTAAAAAATGTATTATCAAATAAATAAAACAATATTTTTTTCATTTTACACAAAATAGTTAATATGATTAAAATACCAGCGGACATTTTTTAATGTGAAACAAAAATGTTCACATCACAAATAAGAAAAGCTATTCCAGTACATTCAAACTAAAATATATTCTAACTAAAATACATTCAATATATTTAAAAAAAATTATGTGTTGTTAATAAACATATATTTCACTTTTTATATACATTTTGTCATATTATACAATACAACTATAAAGTACAATAACACGCGAAGATACATTTTATTGATTTATGCTCCATTAGTAGCAAATTGTGATACACACAATTGCAAAGGTTACTTTGAATTTTAACATATTTCATTTGTATTTTTTAAAGTTTTCATCTTCCATGAATTATTTAAAAGTAAAAAAGCATTCACATATATATAAACATTCACCTTCTCTTTAAATGAGCTTTAGCTATGTTAATTGTATCTTTTGTGAAAGAAACAGTAAGAAAGTAAACTAACAAGTGTGAAGTAAGTGGTATGTTTTTGTGTGTGTTACAAAAAGACGCAAAGGGACGTTTCCAAAAACGTTGATTTAGTCTGGCATTATTTACGGTTAAATGAAATGTTTGTTAATGTTCTCTATAAACGTTTAAGTCCAATGATCAAGATATTGAAAGATTACGCTTATTACTGAAAGAAAATAATTTAATATATAAAGCAGAAACAAAATTATGAAAAAGTAACTAAAATTAATATTTCTATCACACGATATGCAATTTTTATTTGTTTGTTTTTTTTAATTTGGAATACATATACTTGTGAACTGTTCTTATAAGTAATTAAAAATAACTTATAAAACTAGTTTATTTGAATCCGTGCCTATTGTAAAATGTTTATTGTATTTATTTTATAAATTTTAAAGTGTAAATGTTTATATTCTGTAGAATTATCAATGCATATTTTAAAATTCTGAACGGTTACCACACATAATTACTATTAGATCACAATTATATTTTGAAAAAAAAAATGCAGAAATATAGAATTTAAAAATAACTATATACATCTAAAGTTTGCTGATTAATCTTGTTTCATTACTACTTCTATTCACCAATGCCATTATTAAAATTGTATCAACTTATTCAAATTGGAACCATTAGTGAAATAAACTAATAAGCCATCACCCAGGATTATTCGTCGATTTTTGTGCAAATATTATTCTAAAGAGCTCACTAGCAATGTTTATATGAACATTTTACTATAATCTTTAAGTATCCCCACCCAAAGTTAATGCGGGCCTTCCTGCAAAACCGCTAAGGCTTTATTATTATATAAGAATTTCGTTCACCTGACCTTATCCAAATTTCCATATTATTTGACGGTTCATCATTAAAAAAAGGTGGGGAGGAATTACATCATTCAGCAACAAGATTTTCAAGTATAGTCAATTTTTTTGTCATTCCCTGCTATACTGGGACTGATTAGGTACCCTAACTGTAAAGGATATAGAGGCACCCCAACTGAAACACTATTCTTTCTCAATCTACTTTGGTTAAGATTTCAATATTAATATTATAAGCATTTAAGATTCTGAGAGTGTATAGTGGTGCTTTAATTTAGAGGGAAAGTGGTAACGATCAAGAATTAAGACATGAGCATTCAGATAAACAAGGTGTTATTATGTCTGACCAAATATTACTTTATTAGGGATATAACCCTCATTTACTGTGAAATATCGAACATATTAACACTCACGTACCTTTTATCGAAGGAGAAGAGAATCCACAAATAAAAAGGTTTAGAGTTGCAGAGACTTGATATGACATAAAGACACCGATATTTCAAGCTTAACCTTACAATTCTTATTAAAGAGCCTATTATCTAAAGTCAGCGGTATCTAAAACTGATTTGACGATGGAGTATCTACAAACCATTCATCACTTAAATTTGAATTGTGATTCTTTCAGATGGATAACCCTAGTAGCGGTGTGCGTTTATTGCATTTGAATTTCGAACCGATATGTCATTATTTATAAGAATACCCGCGTTCTTAACCAAACTACCAGATCGGTCACGAATGACTAACCTTGGATCCGCGTAATTAAAGATAATTTAAAATTAAAAACAATGACCTCAGTACAAGATCACCATCTACATTATGATCCTTTTGTCTGCAAATTGCATTGATAACGTAATCGTAGATCAAGATCAAGCATCCACTGTTGAACCTCTCAAAATTTCATATGACGACTGAATTAAGGGTCCAGAAAAACTGCATTTGAATACATTTATCTACATGAAGAAATTGATATAATGCTGTTGCAAAGATAGGAAAGCTTAATATGGAAAGAAATGACATTCGTCAGGAAACTAACTTCCAACAGAAATATCTTTAAATTAATACAGTACTGAATTTTTTAAATGTATTTTTAACACCAAACAAATCAATAACTGTAAACTCAATTTCCAGTTAATTTTTTTCTATTGTTTCATTATAAATCTTGAATATTAGTTTTGTAATATCTAAAATTATAATATGTTTTGACATTAGACATTTTATCGGAACCTCTCTATTATTCGCTAATACGACGCTCTGCCAGTCCTTTTATGTCGGATAAGCAATACTCTATTGTGCATTCATAAAATATCACGTTATAACTTGAAAACATAAGGCATTAATGGGAAAATTCTCCATATCGAAATTAAACAAATTTATCACAACTTTTTGTTAAGGAATTTCTATGTTTGTCTGTTTTTATTATTTTATGTTGAATACAAAGAGAATTTATATCAGAGATTTATAATTATTGAAGTTAACAGAACATTTAATATTTCAACTATTTTAAAATATCTTTTGTAAAAAATGAAATACCAAATCTTAAGAATTTTTGTTTTATAAACTAGTGTAAAGGAAAGTTTGTCAGATTAAAATGATTGCAAATTAAAAGAGATTATCCTGAATTCCGATTGTTGGATTTTAAAGTTTCTTTCAATATATTAAATTGTGTAATAGTGGAAGGATCGAATTTCTCAGCCTAATACTTTAAGCAAAAATTTTATAAGTCATTTATTTTTATTTTGGTAATTATTGGATGTAATTAAGAATTTTATCGTAAAATACATGTCTTAGAAGAAAAATATGAATCTCCTAATTTACTAATTTACTTCTTTGAATATTTTGATGCGCTCCTCGCATTTTCTTTTTCGATTAATTGCTTTTACCGCTTAATAAGGCAAGGAAACTAAAACCAAATAAACAACTTTCATAATTGGACAAAATTTGATTAGGATCATCAAAAAAATACTCTTACATTTTTCTAATATTTGAAACACATCATGTTTGTTAAAATTCTTGAAACTTACTGCTTTTACTTAAACAGGCTGTATTAAGATGAAGACGTTCAACAACATGAATTCGAAAGCTGAACAAAGTAATTTATTCAAAGCAAATATTCGATTTCCTATACCTAAGGTTGATAAATTACGCTAAACATGGTTCGCTTATTTGCATGGTAATATTTTTCGGTCATTTTGAGATTTAGAAGCTGAGTTGTTTCGTGCATCTGAGGCTTTGGTAAATGCATTCGATATTTAATATTCTGGATAAAGAAAAATTACCGAGGCTTTACTATCGATCATATATGTCGCAAACAGCTATTCCGATAAATTCCGGTCGAGTTAATTGTTGGTGAATTGGAAAAAATGCGAGGAATAATTTCTTTTTTGATTGTATTACTACAAAACAAAAATGGAAACGTTTGTGATTAATAGCCGTAAGAATATATCTATGAATATTATATTAATTTTTTTGACACAGAAATTATATATAAGCTATGTATGTTTACTTTCTATTACCATATATCTCTAATGGATATACATAAATCATATTAAAACTATTCAAATCCTAATGTACGGTTACATAAAACAATTTTGTCACAGACTGGCGATAGATACGCCCTCTTTCGACAAAACTATATGTTTAATTAATTTGCATAGTAATTTTAATTAGTTTAATTAAATAATATTAGAAATTTTGGTAGCAGCTTTAATATGTTTAGCTAATTTAGAAGCATAACAAACTTTGATGATATTTTAATATTATGACTGGTTCATTAAACATATTATTTATTTCACCTTTTTGTTTACCACTGTTTAGAAGAATAAGGCATTTCAAAATTTGGACTGTCATTTAATCCAAACCCTTATGAAAAAAGTTTTAATTAGTGTTTCATGAAATAGTTTATTATTTAGTATTGACATGTAAAACCTTTATTTCAACTACTAATTTTAAGGCATTTAAGCTGAAACTATTAATGCTGATACTGTTCTTTTTGCAGATGAGATTTAGATTTGTTCACAAATGTAAATTTTCAGATTTTAGTAAGCGAATGGTTCCAGTGAAATAAAGCTTTTAAAAGCATATTAAAATAAATAAACTTTTATTCCAGTAATTTTATTCCCTCTATCCTCTAAGAAATATTTTTTCATTTGTTAAAAGTGTTAACATTCTTCTTTATTAAATTTTTTTTTGTAATAAAAGTTGCTTTTGAAGAAAGGAATCAAGTCTCACCTGGGTTTAGATACAAGTGTCTGCCTATCTGGTATCCAATTTCACGTCCTTCCGGTCCATTGGTCTCTTCGTCGAGGATGATATTCTGCAATGAGACAAGGCACGAGTTCCGCCATTTTGGATGGTCAACACTCACAAAAATATCACTAATATATATACACACTAAAAAGTCCCTCCAAGCTTTAAATTCAGATGGTCCCTATTCTTTTTATATTATTAAAAAAATTGCTTTTTTTTCTTTTAATTTTAAAAAAATTGAATTAGCTTAAAAGGGTGGTAGAACACAAATGTTGGGGAAGTGACACCAGACCCTGGGCCTAGATTCGTGTCACCTGTCTGTGCATGAAGGGAACGTCGTACGTGTGTTCCCGCTCTTCTGATCTCCAAGTATTGTGGGTCTGCTCATGATGATGGTGCTGCTGCTGTTGCTGATGGTGTGCTTCTGGGTCGGCTTCGGCTGAGTACATAGAAATCCGAGAAGTGGCATAAGGTGCAGGAAAGTACAGCTGTTCTCTGCTATGGGACAATCTGGTGTCACCTCTGCCAGATTTCTCCCAAACTGTCATAGGTACTGTATCGACTGGCTTCGAAATATCCCGCTCTTGTTGAGGCTCTGAAAAGAAATATGAAACATTCCATTCGATTTTTACAGCATCGAAAAAGAAGAAATAATCTTTTTATGTAAGGAATTTTATTCTTCAAATTAATGATAAATCTTGTTTTACATAACATTAATTTAACGATAATTTGTTTCAGTGATAAATACGATTTGCCACATATGTATGGCACTTTCATGGAACAATTTGTTGTTGGCGGACTCTTAATCAGCTTTTGTTCATTTGACTATCGAGTGAACCAACATTTTGCTTAGAGGATGGCACCTGCATTCACGGAGTTTCATACTAATTCTAGTACTTTTTTAAAATATTTTGAATGGGCTATAACCATTCTTATTGTTTTGTATCTTCCAACCTTCTCTGTATGAATCTAGTCTCATTAAATTGTCTCCTTAAGTTTCAAGCATTAATATTAAATTTTCTAACACTATGCTTTCGACACTGTCCAACCTCAAGTTTCCATAAGATTCGCAGTCTCATACTATCATCTAAAAGTTGGTGATTTACCCTCATTAATTGTTTGCTGTTGAAATTCAACGAATGTTGCAAAACAACGACTCTGTGATGTGGAAGAGAATTAGCGTGTAAATTGACCAACGCCCTTACAAAACATTTTCCTTAAAATACACAACTTACACGTATATGTACAATTAAACAATCGACTTAAATGTTTTGAATCTTTATTTTGAAGCTTTATTTGTACTTTTCGTTTTGTACTTTTCCACAAATTCTCCTAAATCTACCAATTCTCTAAATTTTGAACACCAATGTATGTCTATGTATCCTACCTATCCTTTACACTAAAAATTTAGATGCACTTTTAATTTTCCTATTTGTCATCCATCGAGTTGATACTAGTCTCTGATTTTTCTCGTACCTATCTTATCAGTTAAATGTGACTTTCCTAATTGATACTTGGCTCAATCCATGCCGCCTAACAATAATATACGGAAGATCACCTTTTCAGAATGTTACAAGTAAGTGCTATGTCCGAAAAAAATTTTCTTTTCAATTTTAACTTCCGAATTCAGCTAACTTCTTCAGAACTGATTTCTCTCATTCACTATATTTTAGTTATCTAACTTTACTGTGGGCATAAATATAATACTGGATTTTGTGACATCACTTGTGGACTGCTTTCCTATTTCGAAAATTAGTCTCAAAACTTTCGGTTTGCTTCTAACCTGTTGCAATCTCGAATTCCACTATATATAAATTACTATTTTTTATACTGAAGGGTCTTTTTTTCTGTCATTTATCATTGGAAAAAAATTATAAATATTACTTAACCCTTACTTGACACTAATTCCATATTTTTAATCCCTTAAATAGAGAATATAATGAATAATAACAGTTTATTAACATTGATTGCTCCCAAGCGTCTGCAAATATATTTTTTTTTTGCTAAATTATTTTCATTCGGAATTAAAACTTTACTTTTTATCATTCAGCAAAGAAAAATATTATTTAAGGATTGTTAGTTAAACCTTAATTCTTCGCAATTCGATAATTTCATTTATTTAGTACAGAATTTCAACTGTTAGCTAACGTTCTTCGGTATAACAATCATTCTGTTCTCAAGAACTTCTTTAAGTGCATACTATCGTGTGGTGAGTGATTGAATTCGATAGAAGTTTCATTTAATGTTCTTTTGGAAAATTTAGGTTAAAGCAACATTTAAGAGGTAAATTCTCTTTTGACATAATTAGAAAGCTTACGCATGAAATATTTATTGCATCTAATTTTTAATAAAACTTACAATTAACAATGAAATAAACCATTGAATGAGCTTTTCGTGCACGAAACTTTATTTGAAGAAATGTTACTTTACGTTTCATTGTATAAAATATTTATGCCTTTTTTCCGAACAAAATTAAAATTTTGCGATCGCTAACTGCTGAATCATATACCTTCAAACCGTTATTTGCTTTGATATAAAAAGTCAGTTACATTTCTCACAATTGAAATTTGTAATTTTACAGCTATTTAAATTAACTATAATGTTCAATGTAAACTTAAATAGTAAAATGAAGTACTAGAATCAGTATCGAATCCATTGCTGTTATTAAGCTTTAATCTTCGATCAAGATTAATTGAAAATTAGTTTTTAGTTACAGCTTATAATTTAAAATTGCTTTAATAATTAAATAATAGTCACAAACAATAAAATAAAATTTTAAATAATTAATTACTTTCATTGTGTTTATTTGTATAGTTACACTTTCATTGACAAATTATTTTTAATTACTTTACACATAAATTATTCCTTAACTTCTATTTTTCTTCAAACTATAATTTATATCAAAGTTTGTTCGACCATTACATATTCTTCCATGTAGTTACATTAAAATATTTATTGGTATTAAGACCATATACAAATAAAAGCTACGAGTAGCATTATTTTGATTTCCAATTGCTCTAAATTATTAAAGTATTATTAACATAACTTGAATAATTTATTTTTGGCAAAAATGTTAAGCAATGTATAAGAATGAAATTGTAGCTCAAGTGGATATCTTATAAAGTTTAAATAATCAAGTATTTTTGAAATGTTTATTTCTTATACCCTCGTATTGAATTCAAGAATACGTTTTTAGATACGTAAAGGATATTAATTTTTTCTGGATGGTCAGTTTAAAAGAGTACCCTTTGGTTTTTCTTATAACCCTTAAATCTGACGGATGTGTCAACTATTCTGACACTAAAGTATAATAGTTTGAACCTTGTTTAAGTGTTGGAGACAATTTCCAACACTGTTAGACTTTTACAACTTTATTTGTGTGGTAAAACAAAAATGGAGATGTTACTTAATCTTGTGCTAACGTTATTTTTGAAAAACATAAATTAATTCAATTTTTTTACTTTATCATTCCAAACATCAAATATTGAAAACGTTCTCCCTCATTTTGAATGCAAACATGAACAAGTCGAGCCAAGTTTTTTGGTACACTTTGCAACATTGTTGGTGTTATTGAAGATATTTCTTCAGTTATGATTTGTTTTAATTCAACGATTTGTGCAGGACTTCTCAGGATAACCCCATATTTGTAAAAACCACACACAAAAATCTAACGGGGTAAAGTCTGGTGTCCTTGGTGGCCAGATTCTTATTGAAATTAAACGATCACAAAAGATTCCTTAAAAGCTTTCATTGTTTGGTTTGACGAGGGAAGAGTAGCTCCGTCTTAGTTACTGATATCAGCTGTATCTCCAGTGAAGTCTTGTATCTCCAGTGAAGCAATAAAAGTTTGAATTATATCCAGGTATATTCCAGAATTCATTAAAAACTAAGAATTAATTCATACAGATGATTTGTATTGTTGCCATTCATATACTTACGAAATAAGCTTTCAAAAATAAATGAAAACGTTGAGAGAAGAAGACGATTTACTCAAATCACTTGTGCAGAATCGGATTAAAAATTATTAATGACGTTCACGCGAATGTATGTTTCAAAAACGAGTTTTTGCATTTAGAAAGGGGAGAAAACGATACCCTGAAATAGCATTTAGCCATTATATACAGGAATAATGACATAAATTTCTAGAGGTTGAAGAAAAGTGTAAGTAGTAATATATGGGGAAAAAATAAGAAACAATTATTTTTTTTAATCAGGGTTTTTAAGATATTGCTTTTGATTTAAGAAAATATTCATTCGCATTAAAGATTAAAATTTTAGAAAATATACTTAAAACATCTCACTGACATCATTAAAATCTTAAGTTATACCTTAGACTTTAAGGAAATCTAGTCTACGATTCAGATGCTGAAAATCAAGTGCATCAATACTAAATATTTTCGCTACAAAACAATTTATTAAAATTTTGACTCTTAAACTTTTAGTTATTTTTACCTTCAGGGTTAGTATTTCTCCTTCGAATTAAGACTACACAAGCCACAGTAATGATGAGCACCAGCACAACAGTAGTACAGGCTATGGGGATTATTATCTTCAGTTGTTGGAAAAATTCTCTATCGTTATCGAGCACTGATGTTATAGGAGGAACAGTTGCTGAAAAAGACGAATTGTGATATGAATTCAATTTAATGCAAATTTTGAATAATTTATGAAAAGGAATCAAAGATTAATATTGAAAATTAAATTTTTTAAAGTAAAAATATAAATATATTTTTATGCGTTTTATGCATGTCTATCGTTACTTATAAAATGTAATAAAAATTGTTAAATAAAATTAACGAAATGTATGGTTTTAATGTTAATAAAATAAGAAAGAACGTTTGAAATAAAAAATACAATATTACAGTGTTATGAATTTAATCCGAAAACATTGCTCATAAAATTAATATTTAATTTTAATTTTAAAAAAAATAAGACAGAATGTCACATATTTATTAATGAAATATTCCAATGTATATTACAAAATATGTTATAAAAATGTATGTTACAAATAACCTTCAAAAATATTAATGAAATATTACAAAAGGACCCAAAAACTATATTTATTAAAATTTTTGAAATGTATCTTTTTGCTTTTAATAAATAAGAAGAATAACTTTAAGTATCAATTATCTGTTACAATATTATGAAATAAATCACAAATACTGTTCATTAAAATTTTTGAAATATTTAATTTTAACTTGAATAAAATAAGAGTAATTAAGTATTAATAAAAATATTGCAATGTAAGAAAATAAGTCACAAACGCAGTTCATAAGGAATTCCTAAACATTAAATTTTAATCTTAATAAAATAAAATAAAAAATTCATAAATATTAATAAAATATTAAATTGTTATAAAATAAATCATAAGCATTGTTCATTAAATTTTTCAAACAAAATTAGTTTCAATATTAATAAAGCAAAAAACGCCATAGATAGTAAGAAGATATTATAATGTTATTTAAAGTCTCAAATATTAATTACAATTTTAAACATATCAACCAGCAGAATATATTTAAGTATTTTATATGCGCATGGAAACATACGTAAATTAGTTTTTTTTTTTTTTTTGTCATCATAATAATAGCAATTTTCCATTTCTTACACATTTTTTTTTTATTTAAAAGTAATTTATTTTAAGATTTCTAAGTTGTTTTAATAATATTAATGAGAAAATTTATATAATGGATAGCGTTAATTTAGGAAAAAATGATGACTATACTTTTTTTCTCCCTTCAATACAGTAAAAACAAATATTGTATTCTATGAATTGCAATTTGCTGAAATAAATGGGAACTACTTGATCGATTCACCACTTAAGGGAAAAACTAAGAGCAAAGAATTTGTTTCTTTTGGCACATGTTCTGCTTTATATTTCAGAGAAAAACTTATGCATAACTTTAGGTGATTAATTTTATATAAATCTTCAAAAAACTAACTCTCATGCAAATTTATAAAAATAATATTAAACAAAGTGTTATAATAAATTTTAAAATAAAAAAAAAATCATACAGCTTATAGAAGCTATTAAAAAGTGATAAATATGAAAGTATTCAACATAACAAAAGAATTGGAAAATTAAAAGATGAAAGAAATTAAAATTAGGTTCCAGAAAATTTTATCAAAAAAAACTGAAAATAGCATTTTATTTTATGTTTTCACCGTTTCAATTACTCTTATAGGTAAAGTTACAGGCATAAGAAGGTATCTTTTTTATGTATATTTATGTATTATTTTTTATGTATAGTTCAGGTAACATCCATCCATCACCAACATCTGTGTACAATTTCTAGTGCGGTTTTGAGAAACCATTTTTCATTCATTATTATGATAAAGAGCAATGGATTCATATTCATTTGTCTATAAACTTTATATTTTTCAAATTATATTTACTGATAAAACTAATTTTAATTTATTTTTTTCACACTTCTTCAGTTATTTGAACACCCTAATCTAAGTCTCTACTTCCTTTCCTTTTGTTTGCAAATGTTTCCAATGCTTAAGAAACATTTTCTTTCCGGTGAAAATTGTGTTCTTTCTAATTAGAATTTGGAAATATTTTAGATTATTTTTTTTTTGTTTTCCGCCTCTCATGCAACTAATATCCGCATTGATTATAAATATGTTGAATATCAGTGCATATTTACAGTTCCCTCCCCCAGTTATGTAGGCTCTGGATGCGCATGAGCATAAAGGCTAGCGAAATTCTCCTCGGAACTGCTATGTCACTTCTGTCTGTACCTTCAAACATAAGGCATCGCTGATGTTGTGTTGTCTTCTATGTATTTTCATTAAGTTATATTATTTTGTCGTGTAAATACATATAATTTCGTAAAAGTGCTATGGTGATCACTGCATTGGCTTCCAACAATGTTTTCAGTTTCAGGAACCCAAACGAAAAAGCCTTATCAGCGCACAGTATCAAAGCGAAAGCATCAATCAGATAATAGCACATTGAAATGAAATTGCATCGTATTCTTGAACTCGAAAGATGAAACTCATTTGTGGCACAATCAACAGTTATCGTAAAGCTTACAAAAGAGATTACGATACGAGGAAGTTATAAATTGAAACGGTCTTGATAAAAAAAAAAAAAGAAAACGCCCGGATCATGGGAACGAAGCGAAACCAAACGTAGGTGTAAGACCCAGCACTATTGAAAAACTAAGGAAATGCTAGGAAATCGATCAAAAATCTCTTGCGAACAATATATTGTTTAACATCTCGAGTGAACTTTGTCATGTCTGACACTGTATCACTTCCAATGATGTTCGGAAAAAGGTTGAAACCTGTATCCAAATCTCAAGGTTCTGCCAAAAAGGTACAACAATTATTGTTTCGGAAAATAGCCAATACAGATTCAATATCGGATATCTAAAAGAATTTTTCGAAACGGTAGACGAGCTGAAAGAAATATTGTCGGAAATTGACGATGATCTCTTATCAATTTTATTTCTATACAGCATACCGAACTATTTAGAAAACTTCAGATGTGCCATGAAATTCAGAGATGAACTGCCGATTTCTGAAATTTTCAAAATAAATTTGCTGGAAGAATTTGAAACATGGAAAGGAAATACAAATCCTACATCACAGTGCACTTTATACATTGCAATCAGAAAGGATAAGCAGTTATCACAAGTACGAACTCTGAGAATTGAAATATAAACCAAATCGAAGCAGAGCATCAGAAGCCTTTCAGAATCCGAATTATGCTCAAGACCTGGGAATTAAGCATCCAAATGTCGCAAGAAAAGAGCAGACAGAAAACTTGCATCTCCACATCATAACGCATCTATGTTACGGAAATCTGATAATAATGCATAGTCTGTTATTTGCTACAATAATGTTCAAAACGAGAGAAATTCAACCTCCCGATGTTTAATATGTTGAGCTTTTTCTCATATGTGCAACGATTAAAAGCTTTTCAGCGAAATAAATAAAGAAACAAACTAGTTCTTTAAACTAGCAGTGGATAAAACTACTGAAGTAACCAGCAAAGATTCAGTTAACAATATTGGTAAAAATTTGAAACACCCCAGAACAATTCTTCTCAAGAATTTGTTGTACCGGAACAAAAATGCAACTTAATATCAACATCGAAAGACACAATGAACAATCGATCTGTTATTTCTTACAAAAGAGAGGCAAAAATAATTGAAACTAACGGAGCTGTTCTAATGACAGCAATCCACAAAGGGGATTTATACAATGTGAAACCGAAAGTTTAAAAGGCAACAATCGTCACCGAATTTTAAAAAAAATGGCATAAAAAATTTTTACATTTAAATGAAGGACCGAAAGAATGGTGCGAGGATTAAATTTCGATATTAAAGAAAAGAAAATTTCGAAATATTATTCAATGTAAAGAACTATAAAATCAGTATACGGTCAAAACAGATTGTTACTCCCTTTTCAAAAGCAAAGAAATTTGGAACGCGCATTTTGACGTTTGTGGATTCAAGTGAGTACCATCACTAGCAGGTTCGTACTATTCCGTTACTTTAATTGATGATTAATCACCATAGTTGCAATAAATTTCCTGAAAACTAAAGATAAATTGAAAAAGGTTTCATGAACTTCAAAGATTTAGTTGAAAGCCAAACAGGAGAGAAAATCAGAAAATTTCGTTCCCAACATGGATTAGAATATTTAGGTTAAGAATTCGATACATTTCTCCGATAGCAAGGTATCCGACAAGAAAACCCTGCTGTTATGGCCCGTCAGTAAAACGTAGTAGTTAGTAGAACGAGTAAATCTTATTGTAGTTGAAATAGCCAGCTGTCCCTTATAATCCAGTGTGGATTAAATTCTAATTTAGGGACGGGAGAAATAAATTATTCTATTTGCGTTCGTAATCGCTCGCTCAGCAAGGGCTCTTTTTTGCCATGTGCGTCACACTTCGACGGGTTTGATCGAAAGCATATGTGTTGAATAAACGATTGAAAGGCAAATTCGAGCTGAGATCGAAGTAACATATCTTCATTAGATTTTCAAAAGAATCTAAAGCATATCCGTTGCACAACAAGAAAATCAGAAAAATAATAACAAGCAGAGATGTGAGATTTATTGAAGAACTTGAAAGCAATTTTCAAGAGCTAGAAATGGAATTTATTACCTTCACTGATGAAAAACACTATTTTACTCAAAGCGAAGATACGTCATAAGACCTTGGTGATTCATCAAAAGGAGAATGAACACAATCGGATTCCCAAACCGAAACTATGCTACAGACAGCTCTGATGTCATGCTTCCCGTTAACGGCGCATTTTTCTCCGAGAATTTTTTAGACACACGAAAGAGCCTATACTAGAAGGTAATATGGAAATGATTGTTTTTGAAATAAGTCCAAGCTCTCGAGAGATTATGGCTGGAAAATACTATGAAAGAACATAATGACCATGCATTAATTAAAAAAATGCATGGTCATTAATTCCAAGGCTTAAACATAAAAAAGTTTATCAAACAGGTTCAAAAAACAAAGTTCAAAGAAGATGGAACTGTTGAAAAATTAAAAGCAAGAATTGTCGCAAATGGATGTAATCTAAAAAACCTGGAATTGATTTTAACTGGAATTTTTATCCAGTAGAAATATTAAGTTCGATCTGAAATTGCTTATGCTTTTGAAAACAGGCTCAGTGCACATCAATTAATTTTTGGGATGGCATATGTAAATGGAGATGTAGATGAAGAAATCTACACGGAGCAACCAGAATTTCGTGTTTCTCATGCGAAAGATCAAATTTGTTTACTAAACCGTTCACTTTATGGTCTAAAATAATCAGGGGAGGCAGTAGTATCACAAAGGGGACACTAAAATCAATTCTCCTGGATTTATATCAATAAATGTTAACAAGTATGTTTTATCACAAAAAATCTTCTGCTGAGGCAATCATCATTGCTTATGTTGATGATATAAAGATATTTACTAATTTTAAGCAGCAAAATTGCTGACAAAAATATTCGTAATGAGTTAGAAAAAACTTTAAAATGAAACATTTAGGATTGTTGCATTATTTCTTAGGAAATGAATTCAAACAAGTACAATAAATTTAAACAATTTTTTACTGAACGTCACTGATATCTTTCACAAGTACAAAATGCAAGATGCAAAATCTTTTGCAACTTCCATGAATACAAGCATAAAATTAACCCAAGAGATGTATGTATCCACAGAATGAAGAAGAAATATCGGAAAAGCCTAACTTACCATTCCTACCTGTAATTGGATGTTTAATGTATTTTTCTTTCTCCACATAACCAGACATTAGTCACACAGTCAAATTCTTAAGCCAATTTAACAATAAAACAGGGAAAACGCATATGGATTTCAGTAAAAAGATCCTAAGATACTTAAAAGGAATTAAGAGTCAAGGATTAATATATAAGAAATCTGCAAAACCATTAACAGGATATGTTGACTCTGACTGATCTTCAGATTTCTCATACAGAATATAATATGTCTTCAAGTATGCTGAAATAGCGATAACTTGAGAATCAAAAAAACAGAGAACCATTGAATTATCAACCACAGAAGCAGAATACATAGCCCTCTCCAAAGCTATAAAATATGCTCTTTACCTACAAATATTTCTCAATGAACTTTTTTCACAACAAGAAACTGATACATTGAAAACTGTTGGAAAATTGACATTTAATCATCTCTAAAACTTTGGAAAATCCTATATATCATTCGGTTCTAAGCATTTTGACATTCGTCATTATTTTATGCGAGAAGTATTTGAAAATGGTTGCAAATTTTTACCATTTAATAAAATTCCTGCTGATATATTAGCCCTTTCAAGACGGTGTGACTTGTTTTACGACATTCTGCTGGGACGGAGGGTAGTCGAAAGAAGTTGCATCAAAGGACAGGGATTTTGCGTCATTAAGTCTAACTTTAGTAAAAAAATTACGAAAAAAAAGTTGAAGCCCTAACGTTACTATTTTTGGTACCCTTTTATATCACTTCTTAAGCTGTCACATTATGTTAAAATTAGTGCTTAAGGTATCCATACACCTTCGAAGAAATTTTTTTGAAATACATTGATATTTGTTATAAAAATATTTTTATGTTAAAACATAACCTAAAACTATGAAAAACATTTAATAATTTGCTTTCAAATAAAAAAAAATTGTAGTTGAAAACATAGTAAAAATAGTACATAAATTGATTATTCGAATAATGCTCATAACTCAGTAAACAAAAATATCCTTATTCTGTAAATTTTATCTTATTCATCATAACAGTTTTGGGGGGGAGGTACTATTTTCATGATGAAAATCTTATTACAAAATCTTATCTTGGTACAATGCTGAATAACGTTTTGTTGAAGTTTGAGCAGATATTGCCTACATTACTTCGAACAACAATTCCATAGTAATTGTGCAATTTATCAATAAAAGAATTAGTAAGTTTACTTTTACCAGATAAACTTTTATTTTTCGATTTCAGTTTTTTAACAATCAGGCACCTACTCTTTTCTAGACAAGCCCAATTCATTCCAGTTTAGTCACACTATCCTTCCCATAATTGTCTTTCACGCTGATGTAGCCTTTAGAGTCCTCGTCCGCATAATAGTGGGAATACTTCAAACCTCGTTTCACAATTGATCGTTTGAAGATCCTGTTTGCGCCAACAGCTTCCATCTTCAATGAAGAACCTTTAAAATTGCTTTGGCAAACAGGATCTGCTTCAAGTGTCTCGGATACAATACCTTTAGGCATATTTGAAAGATTTCTGCAGGTAAGGCAATATGATGATATTATTTCAATGTCTACTGCTTTGCCAGTTTCAATTGCAATATCAGTAACACAGCCATTCATAGAAGTGTAACCTCTACTCTGCCATGTTCCCTCAACAGAAACACCAAATTCAGCTAATTTATTTTTAGAAGAATGCATACTCAAAACTTCATTAGCCGCCTTTTGCATTGAAAGTTCACTTACTTTTGAAATCACAGACATACGTTTATTCTCATGATTGGTGTATGCAGTATTGTTGAGCCTGGGTAAATTTAATGTAGCACATAATTTATATGCAGTAAAAAAACCTTTTCCAATTTGTCTCATGGCATAAAAAAAATCTTGCAGTTACCTCAAGATAGCTTAATGTTTTCTTCGAGCTGAAAAATTCTGTGAAAAGTCACAATGTTTACATTTTGCTGCAAAACTTCAACACAATCCATGTAATAGCAAACCATCGTGGAAGCATTTGGGGCAACAAAGTTATAAAATCGAACATAAAAGGAGATCTATGTCAATAATTCTATTACCAGTTAGTGGTTTATTTTCATGTTCAGCAATTTTTTCATGGAGAATGGCAGAAATTTTGAAGCACTGGCATTTGTAGTTATAGTACTATTTTTAATATCACTTTTGATAAAACCATTACCACAAAATTGTCAAGCGAAAATAATTGAGCTTTTCAGCAATAAAAAAAATCTTAAACATAAACTTATAACGATTAGAACAGAAACCAAAACAGATGTAAGCAAACAATAACAATTATCTTTTCTTGCCAGATTCAAGAAAAAAAGTATTTAAAAACCTGTTGCCAAATGTATTTTCAAGCATTCTGAAAATTCAGATTCATGCTTTAAAATTTATTTATTTTGTACCATTGTACATATAAATGATATTTTGAAAAATAAAAATGTAAACAAACATTTCTTCCAACTTCCTGCCTGCAGAAATGCACTTCCGGTTTCAAAAATCAGCTACCGAGTAAAATTCAAATCCCTGTAACTTAAGTTTTAAATAATGTAAAAGAAAAATTCAAACACTATTAGGAAGAAAAAAGTTTAATTTTTAAATTGACATTAAAATTAGAAAAAACAAAAATTTTGACAAAAAGGATGTTTTAAAGACGTACGGATAACTTAATAATATTTTTCCATTATACTTTATTGAAAAATATATTAAAAAAAATACTCAACTTGAGAACTAATTTTTTGAACCACTATTGAAATAATTGCGAAGTTTTAATTGAAGAAATATATATATAAATTTTACAATTAATAAGAAACTACAAGAATTACTGTTTACAAAATAAATGTAACAATATTTAAAATGAAGATAATGTGATAATAATCTGTGTGGGATAATTTTCGAAGCACGGGGAAATGCGCAAAGTCCTTTATTGTCCGTCTTTAACAAAATGTCCGCATTGGAATCACTAGAAATATTGCTTTGAAACCTTTTTGAAAATTACTATCACACTTTCATAATTAATTAGCATATTTACCATGTGTGAGTATATTTTTCCTGTGTTAAACAACGCTTTTTCGTCAAAATGAACTGGAGTCCAGGCTTTCCGAATGGAAAAAGTATACGCGAAATAAATTCGAAAGCAGCTCAGTGTACAGTAATGATGGTTAAATTCATTCAAGAAAAATAATAAATATATAACAACAAAAACCATTAAAAAATGCATTCGAAGAGAAGCCAGAAACGTGAATGTTTATATTGCATGGACATTTAAAGACTTGAGCACAGATTATTTACAAAACGCTTTCCCTTCCCCCCCCATAACAGCTGATGTGCAAAATACTAAAGTTAGCCAGAATGTGAGCAAATTGAAGTCAGAACCATATTCAGTTATAAAATAATGGGGACACCGGGTCCAATCTAGAAGAATTTAAAAAAAACGTTTCACTTTAAATTGCATATATGCATCGTCTGGCCCTTGAGCTCCTTCTTTGGTGATGCAAGGAAGGGACATCCGTACTGAAAGGGTTAACTAAATGTTTAAAACTAATAAGCATAAGTTTTGTATCAAATTAATCAGATTCACACATACTTGTAGTTGATATATATATACGCTGCCTTTATGACGCTGAAATCTGTCATTGTCCACCCATTGTTTCCAGCATCTTCTAATCTCCCCATTGCTTCGACCCATATGACGAGCGATTCTCCGATTTACCCAACCTGCCTCTTTCAATCCAATGATACGATCTCTTTCAAACTCTGACAGTTGCTCGTAATGAGCTCGAATCCATCGGCGAGGCATTTTTTCAGTCGTTGAAAGATATCCAAAATTGAAATGCAACAGAAAATTTGATCCTCGGATTGAGAGTCGCTTCTTATATACACCTGCTGAGTGCGCAGTTGCGATGCGCTGTAGCTCCCGCGATTCATTCATTGGACACCAAATGTTAAGCATTTGCATGTTTGGTCCAAATGTCTTTGCACAAGACATTTCATTACAATCGGGCAACTCCTTCTTGGTGCGTCGTTTTTTTTTTGTTATATATATATTGTTTCTTGTATTATATTTTAAATTATTGTAATAATTTTTAGAAAATGAAATTTTTTTTGTTTGTAACTGAAATAAGCATTGAGAGGAGGAATTGTTGGATTTAAATACATAGTTACTGTTCCCTTCCCCAGCTTAGAATGATGTGTGCCATATAGCTCTGCCTGCGCTTGCGTGTAAGGCTCACGAAGTTCTGAGAACTACCTTTGCCTTTACCTCCAAACGTAAAGCTTTCCTGCTGCTATGTTGTTTTCTATGTATTTTTGTCACGTTATATTAGTATGTCGCTAGAAATAAGAAATGCTTTCGTAAATGTTCTATTGTAAATACTGAATTTACTTTCAATAAAATATATTTGCAAAATAAAAAAGAAAATTAGAGGTCACTTCGCTCAAAACTTTCCGTATCTCTGCAATGATAAAAATAATAGTGTCTAAAAAACTTTTTTGTAAAATTGACTAGTTGATTAGTCATCAATTTGTGTGTATAACACATTAAAAGTATTAAACACATTGGTATTTAAAATGCATAAAAGTCACACAGTTTGTACTTCTCGATTAAAGTTAAGTTAAAAGTCCGCCCATGCCTAAGAAGTTCAATCCCATCTTTGTATCTGTAACCTTTCAGCCTGGAATGCTATTAACTAGCTTGTGTTCAGGCCGAGTGGCTTGCCCAATGCTGGACTTTCGGGTAACTTCCCAATTCAACTTGGTAATCATTTATCTACTCCGGAGAGATAAAGGGGCTGAGTTGACCCTTGACTAGCTACCCAAGTCGAAACCACAGTAGGTCAGCAGTCAGATAAGCTGACCTCTAAACCTCCGTGGCCACAACAAATCAAAAAGTTATAATAAATTAACTAGCTACAATTATTTGCTAAATTATTAAGAAAAATGCTTTAAAATCTGCCAACAATTTTTTTTATTAATCGAGTGATGTTTAATTTCAAAGAAATAATATTTAATTTTTTTTTCCTAATTTCATAACAGACACAAAAACAGGTACATTAAAGAAATATATGAAGTATCGATGTATCGATAAATGAAAATTGATCAGAAAATTAAAACGTCAATATGCATTCGAATTATTTTATATAAGAACTCTTAAAGAGTTCAAGGAGTGTCAGGAGCCTTAAAACTTTCGGAAAAAAAATCGATTTTTTGAAAATAATAATATTTTTATGTATTATGGAATATTCTGAATAATTTGACACCAACCATTTTTTGATATTCCTATTAGTTTTAAAGATGTAGCCATTCAAAGAGAAGTAACTTTGAATGGCTAAGTGCAGTCACAGAGTCAAAAGTATAGATTACATTTAGATTTGCAGATTGATTGCCACTTGTAGAGCCGTTGACTGTTAAAATTAAGTTCTTTTTATAATTGTTAGGGTTTTTATACTTGAATAGCTAAAATAAATTTTAAATTATTCAAAATTTTAGCTTTACAATATTTTTCTCGAATTTTTTCCCGTTCCCTTTACATTTTAGACAAGATAGATAAAGTAGAATGTGCTATATATAAATGACGGCAGTTATGTACCTTTAAAAAGTTATTTTATGCAGCTTAAACCTAAATTTAAGTCAATAATACGGTTACATTTTTTAAATATGTGTATATTTTAAAACTCCAAAAATATCGAAACAGCTGCAACAGGCATTGTTTATGATGTTTATGGCCTACAAAGTGAATTAAAACAAGTTAATAATACATATATATTTTGCGTATTTGTAAAATAATGATTTAATTATTATATGAAAGGTTTTTTTTTATGTTTGCTATTATAGTGGTTATGAAATTATTCAAATTTCGAACTTTAAATTCATTTTTTCTCAAAACATGCTTTTTCAAAATTTCATTTAAAAAAAAATGAAACATTAATCATTAGAAATGGATAAAAGTTTGTATATATCTTCTAATTATTGTTCTTTAGAACCTAAACCTAAATTAAAAGTAATTGATCAGAAAACCGTTTTTGAAAAAAAAATTAATTTTCAAAAATTTCAAAAATTTATGATTTTTAAATTTTAACCTTTTTTTAAAACAATTAAATACTTTTTCTGAAAAAAAAATAGGTTCTTCACCTGAAAGAAAATATTAAGTTTAATTTGAGACTATTTTGGTGGTATTCACATAATATTTGAACTGTACGTCTTACATGAAGTGAAACACACATTTCTTGAATAAAATAATTCAAGTCTTCAGAATACAATCAATAACTTCTATAAAAAAAATAAATAAATTTTTGTATTTATTTCTCAGATTACACATATGAAATCCTTTGAAACTCTCAAAAACAATTTCATCTATTTGAGGTGATTTTTATGCATAATACATAAGTTTTAAAAGAAATGTATTTCAGATACAGTTTTCGAAAGTTAAGGAAATGATCACAAGATAAATACATTTAAAGCTGCAAAAGCTTTTTTTAATCAAAATATGTTTTTCATACAAAATATATTCCCAAATATATTTTTTTCGTATAAAATATGTTCCGTTTCTATTATTTTTTCTTCAAAATCGCTTATGAAAATAAGTCTTGTGTAGATATTACGTGATACAAAATAATAACTTAATTTCCCATTTACTTTTTTCTATTGAAAATAATATGATCTTACTTTAAGGATAGAAATAAAAATAAATCAGTGTATATTTTTATGCAATTTAACCGAATGCATTCAGTTTAACTCTGTAATCTAAAATATATCTACAGCTGAAAGAGTTCACACAATTTTCTGATACAATCTTTCAAAGCGCAAAGAAATTTCATTCTTTCAATTACTTTTAGAGTTAGATGAATTATTTCTTATGCACACAGCAAATAAAAATACAGGAGTTCGGAAAAGTTTATTTTTACCGGCGCTGAAGTATCGATGCCGCCAAAAGCCAAATAATAAAACTATAGGAAGAGCTTCTTTTGCATTTAAGTCGTATAGATCAAAAGAGTCTCCTGAGATTCGGATTATTCAAGTGTCAAATCTAATATGCGCGATTTTTTTTCAATCTTATGCCACAGATATCATTTACGAACTAAAGTACCCAAAGGCGCTTCAGATAGACTCAATGAATCAGAAAATTCTCCAGTAAAATGGATAAATAGCGTAAAGTCTAACGAACTTACACATTGGAACTGTCTTCCGGCTGTTTACATTGAAGCTTGTAATTTTTCTTCTTTTTGTGCAAATGAATTCCATGCATTGCTGGAAGGTAAATTCAACAACGATTCGAAGGTTTTCAGTCGATACGATGTAATCGAATTATTATAATGTAAGCGAATTGAAACGATAAAAATCGCTATTTCTGACTCCTTCAGAAGATAAAATGAGAAGAGGTATAACTGGTTTTCTTCTCATGTATGTGTAATAATAAGCTAGAGTACCCAATAATTTAGAACACATTTATTTTTTTTTTTTGAAGTCTGTATACAGAATGAATTGCTTGCAGGTATGAACTATTAAATAGTTTCGAAAATCCTTTTTAAAGATGTATCAATGCAAACAAGAAATATCTGCTCGTGTTTTACAATTTCTATGAATTTCAATGCTACACATTTGAATATTTATGCTAAAAAAGACGCATGAGAAGCAGGAAATAAAATATTTTAACAGATTTGATGTATTTAAAAACGAAAAATGAGACTCGGGTGTTATGAAATAAATATTTCTCTATTATTGATTCCAATTAATTTACTATTTTTATAGGAATATACATTTTTATAGCAAACTCGTATCATTTTAAATACTGGAAAATGCTTTTCTGCTCAAAGTAATTCTATTGGTTGAATTGTTGTCGATGATATTCATTTTATTATGCACACATTTCATCTGAGTAAAATAAAATGCTAATTTGCTTTCTTAGTGAAAATTAAAAGCTAAAATACATATGTCTCATTTATTTGTGCCAACAATCATATTCATTAAATGAAAAAGAAAAAACATCATAATTTTCATTCCATTTGAATTGTCAAACCAATGTTATCTTCATCTTTTCTAAAAGTGGAACAATTCCTGTATTTAATTAACAATATCAATTAGATATAAATGTCTTGTACAAAGTCAAATCATTTTAGTATTGAAGAAATCAGAAGTATGTTCTACTTTAAAGTAAAACAGCATAACGTAAAAGGAGCTATATATTAATGTAAATTTCTTAACAAAGCTCTTGATTTGATAGCAGAAAGAACATGAATAGCAAAATTTAAATTTTTTCTTTAAAAAATCGGGATACATATGTTGTAAATGCAATCTAATTTTACTGCCATTTATAATATTCTCCATCAGCCTTTAAATATTAGTAAATATTTTCATAAGCAAATCATTATCGAAATGAATTGGTAAAATATATTTTAATATTACTTAACAAAAACGTTTCTTTAAATCCATTAAAAATTTGGAAATTTAATAAACATAAACATTTCCTTTTGTAAAGCAGTGCCATTTGATTTTCAAAAGTCATTACCATGAACTTTCACAAGTATTCGAAAAAGTTTCTTATTTAGTAACACATTCATTAAGATAGTGACTTTTCTCTAAAAATTATCATAAATACAAGTTTTTTTTTGCTTTTTATAACAATTTTTAATCGTTGAATAAAAAAAACAAGCAAGAGAAGAAAAAGACATTTAAAATTAAAAATTCATAAGGTCTTAGAGACATTGATTTGTATTAAATGCAACATTTCATGTTTTTTATATCACCCCTGATCAAATATTCTAGAAGTAAAGAAAAAGAATGAAAAAAAAAAGATTCAGACCGTGGTTCAGCTCAGTAATTTGAGTTGAACGCCGTCGCTAAAGAGACAGAAAAAATCTTAATCCTATAAAAGTGACATCAGATCAAAAGACATACGAAATACTTATCCAGTAATTCCGAAGCATAGATTTTTACTCCCGATGCTGAATAGTAAAGAGAGAGAGAGAAAAAAAAAAGAAGTTAGAAACAGAAAAGAAGGTTAAAAAAAAAGAAATTCGATTTCAATTCTTTACGAGGGATAGCAGGTAAATTTTCTTCACTCAAATGAGTATGTAATTAGCTCGTAGAACCGTAATTTTGTTATCTCATTTCCAATCTCGCATTTCATTAAATTGAAAATGCTCTCTTACTTAAAGCCTAGAAAATAAAAGACCCTGGAGGTTTCTAGGGAAGAAGAGAGTGTTCCTAATTAACGTTCTAGAATAGTTCGCTAACAAAATTTATAAAGACTTTTTAAATATAAATTTCTAATTTCAAAAATTATGAGTTGATCATAAATGTAAATCACAATGGTTAGTTTAAAAGTTTGTAGCTTTGAAATAAGAATGGGAGTTTTTGAAACTCTCATTACAAAAGTAATCGTAATATAATTGTGATGGAAATCTTGGATTGTGATACTCTTTTATTGGAAATGTTATGTAATTTGAATTTTTAAATATCAATATTCATTAAGAGCAGGAATTATTTTCAGCAATGTCAAGAACAGAATAATTTCTAGATTATGCTCATCTGAGGAGGAACACATTTCCATTCAGAAATAATCTGAATATTTTATGGCGATCCCAAAATTTTATTTTTCTTACTGCTCAGCGGAAAAGTTTTAAGTGCGTTTCAAAATCTTTACATTATATCCAATTCGAGGATGAGCCAAAAAATACATGTTTCTGATGACAGAGGGTGTTTTTAAGACATGTTGGTATTATCATTATTCTGCCATCTGTTAAATGATACCAAAACAAACATGACACTGATTAATAGGTCAGTTTTGATTAGGTAGCCATTTCCTGATAAATAAAAAATTTGATTGCTGTCGTGTCAAGTTGTCGGTGCCATTTTGCATCGAATTATCACCATCGATGAGACCTGAGCACTCATTATAAACCATAAACCAAGCAATAATCAAAATAATGGGAATCGTCCTGTGAATATACTCCAAAGAAAGCGAAGATGATCTCAACGCCCGATTCAGTTATGGTAATTATTTCTTGGGATGCTATAGGCTTCATACTCATGTGTATCTTAGAAATACTAAAAACAATTAACGGACACAAAATACTTCCGTGAGTTGCCATGTTCATATTTCTCATTCCTAATACCCTTTTTCTCGTTCCAAGCACATGTAATTTTTGCACTTCCCCCACATGTATTAATCCATCAATTGCCATTTAGTATTAAGTTGCTTGATATATTGAACAAAAAATATTTTCAGAAAAAAATAAAACATTTTTCTTCAAATTTTTATTGGTTTATTTTTAAGTTTATTCACTTTATTTCCTAAGTTAAATATGAATGCATCTTTATCTTAATGTAAATAATTTATATGATGGGGCTGTTGGTCTTAATAAAGAAAAGCAGAACCATCAATTCTTTGCTTCTGTTTTTTATAAAAATGTAGAGAATATACATCGTACTGGTTAAAATTAAAAAAAGAAGAAGAAGAAGACCTCATCATAAGTAAATAAAGTATCAAATGCGTTATTTTTTTTTATTTGATTTAGCTACGCATCTAAATCATAAAAGACCAAATTAAGAATTATATAACAGTTTTAAAAAGCGAACACTTTCATAAAATATGACAAACATAAAGCGTAAATTATCTAATTAGACCTAAATATTTGGGATTTTTTAATCCTTTATAAAATCGTAGTTTATGCTTGTATGATAAATACACGAACCATTAAAATTGACTAAATCTTGGTGTTATATAATTACTGGGCTAATAATGCACTATTCTCGACAATCCTCATAACTGTGAACCAAAGGGGCGAGAAAGGCATTTAATGTAATACTTTAATCTCGTTACATTCCTATTAAATTGTGTGATGACTTATGCAGAATTAGGATTTTTATGCGTGTTAGGAAATGTTGATTTGAAAAAGATATATCAAATACAAGCTTTTATGTTCTGAAGTAATAGGGAGGGAATGTAACGTCTTTTTAATCATTAAAGTAATTTCGTAACGAATCGCATTCAAAAGGTTATGACAGCTCAAAATCTGGTCTTGGCTCAAATTTCGGGGCTATAAGTGAATTCGGTTTCATTATCTTAAACCTAAAAAGGATGTAAGAATCCATTTTCTTAAAGCAGTGTTCTTTTATTTACATCTTTCGATTGATATATTACTTTTGTATGCATGATAATTAGTTGGAAGAAGTAAAGTAGAAAAATATAAACAAAAATTCTTACGACTTGATCACGTCCCTTTTTTAAGATATGTTAGTGATCTATGCTCTTTCTAAACAACTTTTCGAAAATTAATTTTATTTTGTTTCAATCATAATTGCATCGTTTCATTCTTTTTTTGTAATGACAACAGCTTTCGTTATGTGCAAATTATATTGTTAATATCCCCGTATACAAGCATATAATATAAATTAAAAACATAAAAAATCTCATATAATAAACAATTACTTTTAACAATGAATAAAATTGAGCCATAATTGATATTATATAACACATATAATTTATTTAGGAAGAGATCGTAGTTTTTAAAATATACTTTTTAAAACAAGTAATAACTTATATAAACGAGAATTTGTTCTTTCCATAAAATTCTTCATTAATTTCAGAAGATCTGACATTAAAAAAATCTTATCAACTGAAATTCTTTAAGCAACATTTAATAACAAAAAAATTAAATTAAATTATGCAAAAGAAATTACAAATATTTCTGAGCAGAGATTTAGTGTGCTTAATTACCCTCAATATATGGTCCTTAATATTTTTTGTTTGTTTTGTTTTCAATTCAGGTACGTTAAACATAATATTCACGTAAATGTTACGTGCTCTTCTTTGAGGATCATTTGAGTAAAAAAAGTGTATTATCACATATCTTCAAAGAAACATGAACTACATCTGCAAATATTATTTATGGAAGAAAGGTCATACATTAAGTTATATGTTACACAAAAAAAGAAAGAAATGTATATTTAAAAAGACACAAAAAAGGAAAGCAAATCCCTTCCAAATTTGAATTCACGACACGTTTTTTCTATCATTCCAGATTTGATGAATAAGGTTAATTTTTCTAACAAAACTATTCGTTAAAAGTAGAAAAATTAACCTCCTTTGTTAGAATATCTTTAATTACTACTCCAATGAGCAAAAATTTATAACATCAGAAGAATGTGAAAGAAATGTCAAATTCAAAAGACCCAAAAAATGTTGGGAAAGAAAAAGAAGCTTTTAAAGGTATTCCGAAACAATTTGAGTAACAGAAGTACAACATGCGGTTTTGAAAAATCTTTTTTCTTCCTTCAAAAATAAATAACCGAGAGTTGAAAAAGGTAATTAACTCGAGCAGAAGATTAATAGAATTTTTTTTTCGAACACAAAAGCTCGGAAAATTATGGAAATTTTTCCAGTCGATTAACATCAGTGATGATGGAAGTAAACCTTTCTCACAAAGTAGGCCTTGATAAGAAATTTCGAATTCCACCGAATTTGATTGAAAATGTAGTTTTGGTGAGAATATTTTTATAGCACTTTTTTTTACTTGTTGTTAAATAAGCTTCGTTTACCTTATTTAAATTTTGATTGGAAGTAGGATCTGAATAATGAACGTTTTATTGCGACTGCGATCTTAAAAAACATTTTATACTAAGTTCGGCTTAAAAAAAGAATTAAAAATGTCCCAGCTTTCCTTGTTTCACTCATTCAAAGGCGTATTCAATAGAAGGTGCACGTTTTATTTAAAAATCATTGAAAATTGTGATGATTATGCTCAAAAAAATTGTCTAATTGTTCGTAAGATCTTAGGAAAAATTATAACCTACAAATGGAGGATCTCTATAAATTTTACCGAAGAATATCATTGTTTTTGAAATTTCAAATCTTTTTTTCCCAATAAAATTATGCAAAAAAAACCCATAAAATCGTTACTGAATTTTGAAAGAAAAGTTATCTGCTAATCTCAGATTTTGTTCGATAAAATATACTCTATTACAATAGACATGGCATTAAAAATGAATTTATTATTGTTCATTTCTTAGGATGCTGTTAAATAATTAAATATTAATTACGAAATTCATGTTCCTATTTTAAAAAAGAAAATTAAATATACGAAAAAAGTTCCACAAGCATTTTTATTTAAAAAAGGGCCGCGGTAACCTAGTGGTCATGGTTTCATACTCGTGACCGGCGGTTTTCGTTGAGTCACGGGTTCAAGCCTTGGCTACTTAAGACCCTTCGAGTAGCCGGGGCTGATGCACGTTAAATCTATCGGGGCCCAAAGTCCTCCCGTTGGCGTAGTTTGAAAGTTAAGAATGGGGGTCCCAGCTCAGATGTCGTCCTCGTCACTTGACCGAGGTTCAGAATTACGAGGTTCATCGACAAAAGCCCTAGTGTTACTTCGTAGTGAGACGTTAATAAAACCAAACCAACAATTATTTTAAAATGTTCTGTATCGGGAATTTTCTGTGCGGTTTAAAGTTGCTAAAACGTGGATTTAACAACTTATACCATTATCAATTTTTGAAATCAAAATTCAAGGTCTACAATGCATCATCCATGAAGATGAGATGCGGGATTTCATCCTTCAGTAATGATGAATTCAATGATGGATTTTTGATGAAATCATATAGTGCGACTTTGGGCTAATCGCGATTTTCTCCTCAGTAAACTTGAGGACTTTTTTTTAATTTGAAGTCCATAAAATTCCAACTTCTTGCCAACCGAAATAAATGTTATGTGGCAAATTCGATAAAGTTAAGAATTGTAATGAATTGAATTAGGGACAGTGATATATAAAGGTAAAAGGATTGCAAGAATTAAAAAGAGAAACAACTAATAACTGGAAGTTGATAGATGTTTGTTAGTTAATTTAAGTAAATTATTTAAATTAATATGTAGGTGATGTTTGGAAGTGACTCTTGGTTAAATTAATAGGGATCAAATCTATTATATTCAAGAAGTGTCTCACTAGATGCGAGTTAGTTAATAAGTTAAGACTTTATTGTTTAATCATAAGCTGTCGATTTAAACTGAGTTAAGAGGGATTTGAGAGAGAGACCTTATTAATTCCGTGAACATAGTTAATAAGCTATGCTGTCCTTTTTCTGACATCTCTTCAAATTTTAGGGAATTTGCATAGATTTGAGCTCCCTTGGCCAATTAAAAATGTATACTGGTTTCAAACTAATTAAATAAGATTTATTTAGGAAGGTATTCGAAGACATAGCTTACATAATTCTTATAAGGCTATCCCAATTTTTGGAAAGGATTACAATAAGAAAGAATGATTAATAGATTAAAAGGAAGATTACTTTTGATGAAGAATAGAAAAGAGGAGAAAAAAAAACAATTTCGAGGAAAAAAAAAACAATTTCAAGCGCTGATAGAAACAGAAATATCTGGAAATGCTTTTAATATTGTCAACCACGTTTGAAGGATAACTGAAATTAGTTGGTAAAATGTACATAATTTGAAAATAAAATATAATTTAATACAACAGATAGATAAACTTTTCATTACGTTTCTAATCCTATGTTGTTTTAGAGATAAAGGAAAAATAAATTGAGAAATCTATTTTACATTAGATACAGGCCATCTTACATACATATATTCCACTTTTTCATTAAGACTATTCATGTATATATTGCTTTGTCAAGTGAAATATACAAAATGTTCGAAACACATATATAAAATATTTTACATATAAAAGTCAATCCAAAATATTTAAAAAAGAGCGAACTGCGTTATTATAACGATTGTAATTTTTGAGTATAGCAAATTCTTTATAAAACAAACATTATTTTTATTCTAAAACTTTTTAAGGCATAAATATAAACACTATAACTAGGAAAGCGTCTGAAATGTATGGTGATCTCTCATTGGTAATGACCTTCATTTTCTGTCAGGGCGTACTACAAATAATCTTTCGAACATAGATTTAAAGTGTTTTAATTACAATGTTTATATTTCTGAAATAAAGTTTGTTTTCATTATAACTATTAATTTTAATTTGACATCATTTGAAGTTTCATAACTTGAAATAAACTATTAATATATTTAATAATCAAGTCTGAATATTTAAAATAAAAATCAAATTTAAAGAGTGATAAAATTAATATGATGAAAATTAAATTGAACTCTCTCAGCATCTAAGCAGTTCTCAGTGTTCAATGAGTGGCTGAACATTGAGAGTTAAGCCACAATCTCCATGTTAAAGGGTTAAGCCATATCGCGGTGGTTGCCGAAGAGGTTCGAATTAAGTAAGGTTGTGAAAAATAAAAGATCAGCCACTTTCCTCTATTTCACAAAACTGATTAAACATAACTTGTTTTCCCCACTTTCATGTATCTGTAATGATATTTATATATGCAATGCACTGTTATTTTTATAAAATGTAATGCATATTTACAGAGATCAAGGTCATCAAGGAAAGCTTAAACAATGGATTTGGCAACCATTTCTGCGATGAAACTTTTGGCGCATTTTTGGCGAATAAAATGATTCTCAGAAATGCTGGAATTTTTCCGAAATATCGGTTATAATGAAAGTTAAAGACTGTTCCTGAATATTTCATATGACGTTATAACTGGCTGGAAGAGCTCTAAATACGGAGAGAAGCAAATCAATCGGAACTGGCTAAGAAGATCTACCGAAGAATTTGGGGGTAGCATGGCAGAGCGAATCTACCTCGAAGTGGTCTGTATCTGCCGGGTAAAGCTGTCAGAGTCCGTACAAAATATTATATTAGAGATTTCTCCATAGTGCGTACAAGTAAGCTGGTTACCTGAATCTTATTGTGAGTGAAGTGACTGTTTTTACAACTCTGTTTTATATCTATCATGCTGATCATTGCAAGTGCTTTTTTGTATCTGTGCAGCTGATCTATGCTAGTTCAGTCTTGGTTCCTGTTGTGTCTCTATATTGTATAAGAGCTGTGTTTCATGTTTATGGAGTTAATCAGTTCAAGTTTTGCAACTTGTATTCATCTTGTCCAAAAGATTTTTGGAAATAAACATTTTTGTAATTACCATTATCCTTTTTGCTGGATTTATTTTGATGTACACTCACGAATTTTAAGACCTTTCTGTTCCTTATAAGGTCTTAATCATTATTTTGCGATTTCATTTATACATAATTTTAATATTTTTCAAATCTTATGTTGTTAATTTTGAGAATTTCCTAATTATATTAGAGATAAAAACATTTCAGTACGAGGGGGAAAAAAATAGAATAGCTGTCAAAAATTTCAAAATCAGAGGCAAGTTTAAATTATATCTTGTGATAAGTATGATTTTAGAAGAGAGAAAGAAAGAAATTTTGGAGAAATGATTTTCTTACTTATACTGTCTTCAAATAAAAAAAAATCATTATTTACTGCTTAAATCAGTTTCTAAATTTAGTTGTAGTATTAAATAATGAAATGTTGTATAAAGGAATTTCTAAAACATCATATAAACTGATTTCATAAGCCCCTTATTTCACTTCTAGAATTTGTTAACTTACAGCAGCCTCACATCTACATAAAAGAAGGATATAAAATCGTAATATATATATATATATATATATATATATTAGATGAAAATTAGTTTAAATGTTTGTGTGATTCTCGAGTGGGATATATCTATGTTAATGTTACCGAACGAGTGTGAATGTACGTGAATGTCTGAATGTGAGAATTTGTCAAATTCTTGATAATTTTTTTTTATTTATTTGTAATACCAGGAGAGATATAAGGTAACCACAAAGAGGGTAAAAGTGTCTTTTCCTCCTGAAAATATTATTCACTCTTCAGAACATGAAATGTGAAATGACCCTCTGTGGGTCTTTCGTTATAATATCAAAGTTTCCAAGATGGACTATTCTATACTAAAAACCCTTATTTCATGATCTTTAGAACCACTGGATACCACGTATCGAAATGTAAATACAACCATTGATTACTAATTTCTCAAACGTTAGTTTCATCTATGCACTTGTGATAGCATAAACGCTTGTATAACTTTTATGATATCTCAATTTTAAAATATGACAACCAGTGATTTAATTCTTAAAAAGTGAAAGATATAAAAACATGGCATAAGATAAGCTAATTTTTCCTTCTGGAAGTTATCTCGAGCTATATTACAGTTATTCTGAAAAGACTTTTCATAAAAAAAAAAAAGAAAAATATGAAGAAAAAAAGTTCGGATACATCAAATAGATATCGCGTTAATGAGTAAAAATTAATTAAAAAAACTACTTGACATTAAATTAGTTTTAATGTTATACCTTTTAACTACGTATATACTCGTAATCTCTGTAATTGACAAGTTCAATATCCCCAATCCAAACAACCTTCAAAACAAGCCAGTTCACCTTGAGCCTTTTCCTTCCAAGCTTCTTCAGCCAAATCTATATCTTTAATAATAACTGTGCAATCTTAATTACATTATGACAGCTACCTACTTCTTCGTTGATTGAAAGGAAACGAGGGAAAGTCTTTATGTCAGAGGGAAGTTCCAAATTGGATTATCGTTAACTTACTTTATCGTTGATTCACGGATAACTGCCTTCTTTTCGGCACAAACTGAGTTAGTTGTCTTACACTATATTATTAAAGCAGTCTTCCGCAGGGCATGGTATGTAATGAAGTTTTGTCTTCAGCCGATGCTAACATTATTTAGCGAGGAGAAATATTCGTTAAGGTTCACGGATCCAGGGAATCTTTGGTAATCAGAATTTTCATAGTGATCGGAAGATAACACCTGCGGCAGAAACCAATAATAAACAAAATTCGAAAGGTTCGATTATTTGTCTGATTGGAGGTTAGGTTTGAACAATAAGATTCGAAGATACACTCACACGTGACAAATAAAATACAAGCAGAACTTGTCAGGAAGCTGCGACATTTTTTTCTGGATTGGGAGTTATACAAGAAAAAAAAATTATCTCCTGCATATTTTATCAAAATGATATTCAGTGATATAAATAGTGCAATCATTTTCAAAGAGATTTATTGAGAAAAATACACTTTATTTTGAAATTATAAGTCATAAAAAAGATATGGAAATATCCTTCACAGATATTTCTTCTAAATCTCATAAACGCACAGAGACTCTAATTGATAAATTACGCAGAGAATAATTCGAAAGTATATTCTTTGGTTTATTTCATAAAAAAATGAATGGAATTTCTAAACAAAATAAACATTTCAATTAGGTTCTAAAATTATTAACGAAGATAGATTTTGATTTAAATCAAAATTTACGATTTAGTTTGTAAGCTAAATATATTTCTTCACTCTCTTCAAGCGCATAAAAATTGTTAATTTATTTTTATGTACAGAATATGGATTTTGCTAAATATTTAAAAAAAAATTACTTTGAAATTAAGAATCACATAATAAACAAGTTGTAAGTGTATTCATCAAAATTTAATTAATTTTTTTAACTTTTGAGGAACAGGAAAAAAATGTTCAAACTGTTTAAAAAAGGTAAGCAATAAATCTCTAATATTGTTATAAATAAAAATATGATACCGTTATAGAATTGAATTACAAAGGATAATATTTTTCTTCTATTTTTAAGAATTACTTTTTAGTTTAAAAAATGTCTTAAATGATACTTAATTATGTCTTATTTCTCGTGAAACTTTGGTTCTCGTAAAATATTTATAAACAACCACCAATATAAAGTGTAACGAAGGAATATGTTAAGTCTTAGATTAAGTTTTGCAATTATAAGTTCTCCTGATTATACTTCGAATGATTACTTAAAAATCGACTACTTTAAGTATAAACTAGAAAAAAATAACTTCGAAAAATTCTTTTTCTCTATTATGTAAAAAAAAATGAAAAGAAAGAAAAACTTCAATTTTTTTATGTACTCATTTTTCTGGTTCTTGAGGAAAAAAATATATATTTTACGAATCCAAACCTTTCATCTTGTCGAAATCAAATGAAAAAGTATACGAAGCAAAAATTCAATTTCTTTTTTTCCCCTTTCAAAAAGCCTTTAAACCGTTCTTGGTAAGTTTCAACAAATGGGCGACGCCGAATGAAATTGTTTACTTCGACAAAATCCTGCCAGCTGAGAAACGAATAGGGAATCCCCTTTCCCCTTACACACCCAAGTGATATATTTCTTGTCTGCTGTACTATATGTCTCCAAACCTTTTTTTTCCCCTTCAACCTTATACAAAACCTAGTGTTCGTATCAGCACATCTTTTTGATAAATAACATCCAGCAAACCATCGTACATCACGCTTTGTATGATCTTTATTACTGTAGTATGTATCATCATCATCTTTCACCAATCGTTACTCTTGAGCCTTTTGCTGAAAATTGCTGACAAAGGATCAAGAATTAATCTCATTAGAACCGTACGGTCGTTAATCTTACTCCTGCTGACGAGTAATCTCGTAGATTATCGTATATCGAAAAGGGATGGGTATCAAATGCGCTGTTTTTTCATGCGGTCTGAAAGATTCAAATTCCTGAAATACCCGAAGTAAAACATAAAAATTAAAATACTGAGTTCAGTGAGTGGGGAGGGTGGAATAATTATGGGCGTTTTGTATGAGGCGATGATGGGATCAAGTCTGCATAAAATTTGCGTTTATTGCTGTGCAGGTAGTTTTATTTATGAGTCTGGCTAATTTGAGGTTTAAGGATATTTCCCTGCATTTTAGAATTAAGAATGAATCATGAATATTCAGAGGCATTTAAGTGTTTCCTGTCGTATTATTGGAACTTTATCGTGAGAGTAAAATCTGTCATGCTAGTTCAGTTTAATGCCTAGAGAGAAAATTTTTCGATTATACCCCATAAAATAATAATCTATGATTTATTTCTGGGATTTGACAGCTAAAAGACGTGATTTGGGTTTCGACAATCACTTTGGAAGAATAAAAGACTTATTATCTAATTTTGGTCCTGATTGCTTTCGTTTATGCGTTTGCATATTTCAAAAGATAACACTACAGTGAGAGTTTATTTAGAGATACTTGAATTAAAGAAAACGTATTTTGAAAACTCCCTAAATGCAATAAATGTATTGGAAACAAACAATATTGTATTTATCTTATAAAAATATTTTGAATCGAAATAATAAAAGCTAACAGAAGCAATTGCATTTGTTATACTGTAAGAGATAAAGTTAAATACTTTTCCATTCAATAAAAGTAAACTTGTTTCATTCGTAAATCCCAGTGTGCGTTTTATATCTCTATTTCACAAGCTTTCCCCGTAAAAGATAAATTTAGTATATTGAGAAATATATTAATCATAGCATTTTCTACATTTACCATTCTAATAATACATCATATCTATTATGAAACATTTGTAATTTACTTAGATAAATACATTTAACGAAATTAAGTATGCATTTATTACAGTATAATTATATGTGGTTAAAAGATATTTGATAATAGTTACAACATTATGATTTTCGTTCACTCGTTTCAAGTGAGTCTCATCTCTAATTACTGTAACATAATTAAATATGCATGGGTGTCTCGTTGTCTGAATTATTTACTGCACTTGTTTAGAATTGCAAAATAATACAGAACAGAACATGAAATGCAAGATAATTTGTATATTTGAAACAGTGATTTTGTTTTACTTTTCAGTTACTGTAAATTAAGTTACGATGATGAATGTCGCTGAATTTTTGCAAAAATAAATTCAATTTGCTTAAATATATATTAATTTCGATTCACTTCAACAACTCTCTTCCGTTATTTTTTATAATAATATTTAATATATCTTCATACCTTATCACTATTATTGTTTTAAGAAGAAAAATATAATTATTTTAAATTACTCTGTGCCGAGTTTTCTGATTATTTTTCAGTTCACACACAAAATAATATAAATACTTTCAGAAACTAAATAGAAATTGAATTCAGAGAATATATCAATGTATTTTGATAATTATTTTTGTTTATAGATCTTTAAATTTGCATTAGTTTAATTTTAAGACCCTTCTGTGAAAAAAATATAATCTACCCTTATGTATTCCGGCTTAAAAACACTAAAGAAATGAGCTCACATGTATGTAAATTCATAATTCTATAGAGATTGATAGATCAAATTCTTATTCTTCAGTTTCATGCTTCTCTTAAATCTCCCAAAGAGAATTAGAAGTAAACTTTTAGAGAAAATTTATTTCTGAGTTCCAAGAGATTGAACATTTTAAACGAAAATCCAAGCCAAGAGAAAAGAATCTATCTTTGGGTCTTAGTACACAAATAGCATTTCGGGTCGCCGAACTTACGAGGATTAGAATCTAGAAAACCAATTACAGAGAACCTTTCAAAGAGAGGAAACTAGAAATTGGTAGCAATGGTATGACAGCATTGTCATTTGAAAAAGAACTAGTATTCTTGAAGCAAGCCATTTTGTACTTGAATATTTGTACTGTTATAATATGTAATAAACTTAACGATATCGGTTGTTAAATAGGTGTGTTTATATTTGTTTTTTGGGTTTAAAATAACACTTTTCCAAAGTAAATCATATGTATAATAAATATATTCTATGAAACTCTATTATAAAGAAAAACACACAAAAAATATGACCTAAATTGATGAAAAAGGTTAATTTCAGCAATATGCGTAACTTAATCTTTACTGTTTTTTGTTGTTGTTGTTGTAAACATCAGTTTTTAATTTATACATTTTAAAATTATTTAACATTTTATAAAGTACATATTAAATAATATTCTTATCTGCAATTTTCCAATATCTTCAAAACATATTCCAATGATACACAAATGATGAACTACTAGAAAAAGTTAATATGCAAGAATATTCCATGATAAACATTGTTACTTGATATCGTTATCTTCAGAATTGGAATTTCCAAAAAATGGAATTCCCAATTTTTAAAATGTACTGCATTGGCGCTCATTTCGTGATTAAAATGTACTGCATTGGCTCAAAGATCGCGATTTGGAGAAGTCAAAATTTTTTAAAAAGTCATCTGTTATTTTTAGTTAGAAGAAACAATTGTTTCATGTACTGATGACTATTTCTCATTATTCAGTCATCAACCTGCCAACTAATTGTGTTTTTAAATTACGTAGACTCCAAGTAAATTTATTCAAAGTAAAATATATCATTATTTATAATATAGAATGTTATCTTCAGATCATCTGATATATTTTTAAATCTTTATTTGAACAAAGTACCATTACAAATATTACTGTGTTTATGTAAATGTATCATTAAAGATAAGCTTATAACTCATTAAAGTTTCGAGAACAAATATAACAAATTCACTAGGAATCTTGAGAATTCATTTCTAGGAGAAATTGCTTTAATTTTTAAATTTATTATTATGAGAAATATGCTTTAATCTTTTCATCCCAGTTTAGATGTCCCTTTCCAAGACATTGATAATATATCTAATAATTTAAGTATACCCTGAAAACAATATAAAAGAAACTTTAACTTATATATTTTTTAAAAAAAATTATTTATTAAATAAAAATTAAATTTAATGCGTTTCATAAATAAATTCATTTGATGAGAAATAGTAAGTTTTCTGATTTTTTCACATTTAAAATATATATTTTAAAAACTATTTGGTATGATAGTTATAAAATAATTCTATTTATTACGCTGACAACATATTAATATATTTCTATTGTTTGGTAATTGATTTTTATTTAATTAATCATAGGTTATTAAATTCCTGATTTGTTTCGCAATAAAACAAAAAAATAGAATTTTTAAGTAACCTTTCAAAGGGTGATAAATATGAGCACTTTAATTTTTTACATTCGTGGAAAATCGCATATGATGAAGTTAATATTTCTCTCTCTCTCTCTCTCTCTCTCAAAAATCATTAAAAAAGGCTTATTATGAACCATAAGACATTACAAGAAACTCCTCAATAAATTCCACGACAAAGTAGACTATTCAGCAAAGCAATTTATTTAAAACATATCCATAATGTTTGATCCAAAGGCGTAACAAAATTATGCATGCTTCTTCTTTGTTTAACTACATACAATTTTTCAGAAAATTAGTGTTTTCGATTTGAACGATGATTTAGGATTTTATGGGTGGTAATTAAAGAAAAACAAGAATTCGGTATACTTTTTTCTCATAATTTTATATTTAGTATTTTTTTATATCTTTTTTGAAAAAAAAAATAACTCAAAACCTAATCAACGAAAAGGACTGCTTTTTTGGAAAGAAACTAAAATAATTCTTGTCTCGAGATATAACGAATTTTTTAAAAAAACCACGCACACAATCCCTTATCCAAGTAACAAAACAATACCATTAAAAACAACGAAAAAAAATCGAAAATATGTTTCTAGTTAATTAAGCAACATGCCCGAAACGTGTGATTTATTATTTCCTTATCTTAAACGCACTTTTTTTCCGTATGTCTGAAGCTTATGGTTATTTTGTCTAGTGGTATTATTTTCTTTTTCTTCATGTACAGAAAAGAATTAAAGTTCGTGCAACAAAAGTAGGAATAATCAAAGTTTCATCTCCTTTTTTTTACGATTTGTGAAAGACGACAATAGTAAAATCAAAGGAAAATATTGCTGTATTTCTAATTTTTCGTACGCTTTTCAATATTTTGTACTTTTTATAAATTGCGGAAACAACTTTTTTTTTAATCCAATGAATATTATGTGTACAAATAATGAGAGGGAGAATCGTGCAGAGCCTTGAGATTGCATTGTTCAGTTTTACAAGGATATTTTTGTCATTACTAATATTCTTAATTAGTAATGTGATATTATCAGAAAATTTCTCTGGAACAAAGAAAATAGTATGATTTTTTTCCCTGAAAATAAATCGATCGCAGAAAAGTAAAGGCATAATTTACTATGCATGGGACTCTACGCTATTAATTACTTATCTTATATTACTTTTTTTATCTATTTTTTCTATAGCTCGCTTCTGTAAATATTGTCTTTTAATAAGAGAACAGTAAATATAGGCTGTGTGTGTGATTCTTACAAAGATCTTTATAATTGAGTTAATTAGTTGCGTGATTTGAATGCAAGGATCAAATTATTTCTTAATTAGAGTTTCTTTCACAAATGTAAGGAATTAATTAGTTTGCTACTTATTTTATTAATCTATATTTGTGTACGAAGTCTGGTAAATTATGAACGTTCATGAATAGCTCATTTTCTCCAGGCCTTTGTGAAGAATCCACTTTATTCGTAGTGAGAAGCATAATTATTCAATAATAAGCCGAAATCTTTGATCAGTTTATTCAAATAACTGAATAATTAATATTCAAAATAAATTAAATATGGAGAGTGGTTAACTGAGCTTATCCCTAACAAAAAACTATAATAATAATATTTATTTATCGTGTATATTCTAAACAGTACATTGCTAAAAACACGCTTCAGCAAAAGTGCTTTCAATATTGCGTTATAGTAACTTGAACCTCTATAACATTCCTCTAATTCCTCTTTGTGAGCTCTTTCCTTTTCGTTACACTTTTTAAAGGAAACTCATTCACGCTGTGGTAGCTTATTTACATATATCACGATTATTTCACAAGGCGAAGTTCTCATATCGAACAACGTATTAAAGCACCTCCAGATGTTAGTTAAAAGGAAGTACGGGTGAGAACCCTTTACACCTTATAATATCAATTAGAATCCAAAGCGGAATAAATTTTGTGCTATCTCAAAAGTTTGAGGTACAAATCTCGTCACACTTAATATTTGTTGCAAATAATAATGATAATAAATACTTGTTCCAGTTCAGTCAATTATCTTTTTTATATCTCCATAACTGAGTGTTTTTAAGAGACATCCTCGTATTTCTATGAAAAAATATAGGAAATTATGTTCCTATTGTTTTTTTAGAAAAACTAGTCGCATAAAAAGCGCCAAAACTTCCTTATACATATGCGGGGAGGAGGGACTCAACTCCCTTCATGATCAATGCAGTCACGATATATCTTTACGGACAATTAAAATGATAAATTTTATTTACCAAATGAGGAAAATACATCCGCATTATTATCATGGATAATAGCAGCAGAATTAGTAAAAGTAATGATAGTTATTGTTATTGTTGTAGCCTTCTCAAAAGACATTCAAGGGAAAGAATAAAACTCATCTTTTTAGTAAGGAGTATTAAATGAATTGAATGCGGAAATTTATTCTGTTTAAAAGCGAACACTTCATAATCAGGATTTTTGCGATTAAAAGCACACAATCCGACTATACGGATCTGACTAAAATTTATTATGGACGACTGTATTACCTCTCATAAATTAATTATATAATTACTATAACGTAATTAATAATTATAAAATAAATATTAATGAAAAAGTTAACTGAAGAACCCTACAAATATTCTGCATAAAGAAAGAAAGGATATGTTTAATTACCAAATTATATTTTGGATTCAGAGACTATCTTAATTTAATTCTACCTTAATCACTTCTTGGCAGGGAGAAATGTTACTTCATTTATATTTTCAAATATTTCTATCGGTAAACAGTGAAACATTTCAGCTTAAAATTATCATGAAAAATATAGAAATTGACCTAGATTCTAAAATGAATAATTAACTAAATTTCAGAAAACGTTTCATTTAAAAATGGGAAACTCTGAACTTATCAGTGAGGAAATTCAGACGGTTTTCGCATGGCCATACCCATAGGACCCATACCTAATTTTTGTTGATCACTGAATTGGTTGTTAAAATGGCATTTGTTTATTTACATACAGAACTACTGCTTCAAGGATCCAACATTAAGAGTATTAAAAAGAGTAAATAAGGCTACCAAGTGGTATGATTGCGTCAACCTTTGAAACCATTATCGTTAGTTTTACGTCTGTGATTTTTCCTGAATTAATTTATCTTAAAGCATTCGCATGGATTTATTAATTAACTTTGCATATCATCTACAAGTAATTCATGTATGTATTCGTATAAATTATAAATACTGCTTAGAATTTTCATTAATACTACATGTTTCACTAGTTTTCAAATGAAAAATGAAATATAATACAATTATACTACTCATATGGTATTATAATATTACATATGTTATTAATATAAACGCTAAATAGTTTTTTACCTTTATTGCATATGTTTATCTTAAAAATGGGTATAATATTTAAGAAGAAAATCAAAGCGAGTACAGCAAAAATATTTCCAAAAGTTAACAGAGAAATGTAATAGAATTTTTGCAGTGGAGCCAGAAATCACATTAATAAATTCATTTTTAATCAGATAAATTTTTCACGTGCATTAAACGAAATTTGTGCTTTCTACACATTAATCTTTACGAAAATCCTGCATAATTAGGATACATTTAAACTTCTTTAATTCTATACATTTAATTTTATGTTGTTTTGATAACTAAAAAAAAAAAAAAAAACTGTAGTGTTGTCGAGAAATTTAAATACAATTCCGGAGTTAGAAATCTTTATACGTTTCTAATATTGCATTGATTTACAATTAATTTACAAATGTTCTTAATTACTAGCAAATCATTTTAAACCAAGTTTTATTGCTCCAAAAATGACTTTTTATCGCATTTTCATTTGCATATATCACCTTCTTTAAGAATTTAGAACTTCACGAAGCAGCTAGTTTGTAATTTTGAAACTCAGTAGTGACTTTAATATTGTAATGATTATTTACGCGAATTGAAGAGAGAGAGAGAGAAACATTCTAAGGACAAGTATACCATTTTAGTATTTAAAATGTTTATACTCCATGCAATTTACTTCATCTTTAGTATTTCATTACAATATACATTAATCAAGTTTGCTGTTTAAATGTACAATTTTAAACTCTAGATAACCTGGAGTTCATTTAATGCGTTTATTATAATTCTGTAAATTTCTCGATTAAAATCAAAATAAAGATCAGATGGGGTGTTGTACGCAAATAAATTTGCAATTATAATTTACATTCATTTAATTATAGTGACGAATATTTATTTAAGTCTATATTGGAATTTTTATTTGTTTGATATGCATCATAATCTTTGCATTTCTTTTAAACTGTATTGTATAACACTATACTGAACTCAATCAGAAATATTCATTCACGTCGGGCGATTTCATTCGCTGTTCAGAATAAAGTGAGGATTATGTAATATTCACTTACATTGCATTTTTTAGAATTATTCATTTTGAAAAATAATTAAAACCAAAAAAAAAAAAAAAAGAATGCATTGCTTAGTAGGTAGATATTTACGATAACGATCGATGCCACGAACAGCAAAATTAGGAAAAACATATTTAAATACATAATGTAATACTGATATTCATAAAACATATTACAGCTTAAATAAAATTAAAGTAAAAATCATTACATTAAAATATGAAATGATAATTTATTTTGTTTCTTCATGGATAATTTTCTGCTGTTTTTAATAATATTTTTCTTTTGTTTCTTAGAGTAAATTTCCTTATTTTTCCAAATATTGGATTTAATCTTTTATAAACAACAAACATTGCTTTATCGTAATTATTTAATCCCGTGTTTGTTCTCCAATCCTTGTTTCCAGGAAAGGGAATCTCTCGCTCATTATATTTAGCTGGCGCTTTGAATTCCCTTAATTTCCAAGCTCCAGTTGTCTCCTTTTAACCTTAGTCATGCAACCTTTCGCTTCCAAAGTTTTAATGGGAATCTTTCTCTCTAAATGTTCGTGACAAAACGTGAATATTCGAAGCAGAAATGCATTTCTGTTTCAACCATGATTGAAACTCTCCAAGATCAGAGGAATCAGAATACTAATGATAACACGAAGCTGCGGCTGACTCAGAATCTTAATCTCTTACGCAAATAGCATGCTTGGGGATTTCCGGAAACTGCTAACAAGTTCGAGTTGACACTGTTTGTTTCGGATTACTCGTAATCCACTATCAGCAAGTCTTCCTTTCAATAGAGTGAGTTTTGTGAGCAATCGAGCGCCATTAATCCTATGCTGGAGAGGGGAAAAAAGGGAAGTAACTCAGTCATTCAAGCGCAAGTAGCATTTATCCGGTAGGATAACGATAGTCTTTTTTATCAATCAGCTGAGTGCCGGATAGGATTTCTTATGCTTAATTACTCGAACCTAAGCATAAACAGATAAATATAAATCTTAACATGTTAGTTGCATTGAAGCGTTTCAAATTGCGTTATTCTTTTAACTGGTCAGTATAAAACTAATTGCTTCAACACCACGCCGCTTACACTTTAACATTATGTGTCTTATAGGTAACTCTTTTCGAAATATATATAAAAATAATGATACAGGCCCAGTAGTACATGTACCTCCCAAAAGAGACATTAATTGGACAAGACAGCTTGTCCCTTTAATGGAAATATAACTTCTTCTGACGGTACAAATTAAAAAAAAAAAACTTAGCTTAATTTGAAAATTAAATTGAATCAAGCTTTAAATAAACAATCACAGGTATTCAACTGAATATGAAGATAATGAAAAATGAAAATTTTTAAATAAAAAAATTTAATCAGAGGAAAAATGTATAAAATGAACAACAAGGTTTTGTGTTTACAGAAATTTATTGAAAATAACATTTATACGGATTTTTTTTTGAAACTCTGTGCATTGCAAGCATTCCCACCCCCACCCCCCAATTTCATTATTAAAGTCGGTGATGATCATAAGTCTATCACTATCGTCAGTAGTTACCATGAATATTTTTAGTTGGGAGGTATGTATTTAAATGCATCTGTGTATATTATATGTCATTTTATTCGTCTGGCTCTTTTTTCTTCCTCACTGCTTTCCAAGCTATATTTTTTAAAGCTCACATCATCGACTACATTTAATTCCACTGATTTTGACACGTTAAAATAATTCATTTTCATCATTTGTACCTTCACTGAGGGCAAAAGAACTAGAATTATAAATGTTGCTCTTTTAAAATGCCTGCTTTCAATTGATTCCTGTCTTGGGTTGCCATACAACTTGCTAATACTGTTTTCTCTTCTACTGAGAACTGTAGCAAGAATAACTGGATTTTGAATTTTTTGAATCGGAAATATTTTGACTGTACCACAACTTGCTTTTCCCAGTAAATTGCTCCCCATTTACCTCCTGAAAAGCAGAATTCAAAAGAAAGGAATTAACTTTTGATTTTATTGTTCCCTTGTCATAAAACTATTTTTCATTGAGAACAAACTTGCTTTTGAAACCTCAAAAGATACTAACGAAGAGTATTTCTATTTTTATTTGTTTCTCTAATTCTGTCTTATTTTTGAAACGCTTCTTTAGTGGCCTATAATACTAAAGTATCTCTTAGTAAGAGGTAAATGAATAAAGGTCTGCATTCAAAGTAATTGCTGAATTGCCCCTTAAAAAGTATTCCTTATTTGGAAATGTCTCCTTACAGGCGGTACTACTATACATCGTTAAACAGATGTTTTCAATTATAAAGAATCATTTGACGCTTATGAAAATATTAGGAGTTATAAACAACCAAATAAAATAAAAAAGTAATTAAATAAAACAAATGCAGAAAATATGAGTCTAAATTATTTAAATTCCCACATTTATTCCATTTCTAAATTTAAATTTCATTGCAAAATATTTTGAAATACTTAAATGATGGTCATAAAATAACTCTTGAAGTGTTCCAAAATTTAAATTTCACCTAATGAAAAAAAAATTTAAAATTTTATTATTTTGAACTATATGCAGTTTTCACTTTTATTACGTAATTAGATCAAATTAATCTAATGATACATCAAACTAACTTTAAATTATTCCTTTTATAACAGATAATTTTTTTAATAAAGTTCATCACTTTTCTAGATAATCACAAACATGTGAATCATTTGCTTCTTTTCACTATAACAACATTTTTATTTCTCAGAAATCAGTAACATATCGTGTAATAAATATAATAGTTTTTTATGGAAATTGTACAGATATAGTGTATTTGGTAAATTGTAAATAAATTCTCTATTTCTTAAGACATATGTATTTTCTTTATAAAGAGTTTTCTTAATTTTCATACAAAGAAAACTTAATTAATTAAATATAAGTCATCCTTTATAAACACATTACTTTAGTGCCAATATCTTTGATCTTCTTCTTATTTCCCTATCACTGGAGAAAGGTCAATTCCATAATAAAATATTTCAATTCAATATAAAATTATAAATTTTATCAAAAATGACTATATTGTTCGATATAACTGAAAGACATATGAATCATGTGACTTAATAAATGATATAAATTCCATGTCAGTCACATTTCATTCTCAGATCTATTAAGAAAGTTTCACCTAAGTATATAAAAAGATAATTCTGTTTTATTGTTCTCATTAAGCGTAAAAAATAAAAAAAAAACTGGTTGAAGTTACAAAATTGAAAGATTTTTTGCATTGTGTATCCTTAATTTTGCAGATGCTGAAGTTTTTTATGTTTAATACTGCAAAAGAAAAATTATCCCAATGCCGAAGAATAAGCTCTTCTTTTCACTCTTTCTTTCTCTTTAGTATTCTTTGTTTTTCTTTAATTTCTTTCTGCTTCAAAAATTATTCTTTATTTTTCTTCAGAATTCATACTTTAATCTTATCTACGATATTCTTGTGCTTTTTATTCTGACAAATTAGCCATTTTGTTATTCTTACGTAATAAGTAGTTTCATTGTTTCAAAAGATACTACTCAACGAAATTATTTAAATTTTGTTCTAAACTTACGATTAAATTTCGTTTTGTTTAACATATATCATATCTATAACAATAAATTATTATCATTGAGCAACCATTTAAACATACGCAGTTGAAATGACAAATTACTAAACTAATTTTATTTCATTTCACTTCGTTATTAAAAAGTTTATTTCATATTTATGAATTAATAAAAAACTTTATTCATAAGATGTGTGCTCAAATAATAATTTCAAACATAATAATATAATTTCTTAAGAAATCACTCCTTTAAATACATTGAAATGAAATTTTAATGACAATTTGGTTATTATTTTTGATACTATTGGAAAGAACCAATTACTTGTACAGTGCTGGTAAAAAGGTCAAGTGATTGGAATTCATTGAGAATGAATTGATAATAGACAAGAAACATTTTTGAGATAACGTTTCAATTATCTTAAACATCTTAAGATTCTTAGATTATTAACTTTTCTAAATAAATGCAATTTGTGAGAAAGATTTAATTTCATCAAATATTTGAATATGTACTCTGAAAGTATTTTAAAGTACAAAACACATACTCTAACTCTAAAATTTTGTATTTTACAGAAAAGTTCGAATTAAATTCTATTTTCCCAACTTATTTGATGCTAATAAAATATATTTACAGCTATATCTATATCAATGATTCTTAAATATGATTTCCTCATTTAATCTGAATACAATTTTTATTAGAACCGATACTAAAGTACAAATTCTAAGTGAGGAATTTTAATTTTGATAAATTTAAATGAAATTTTTAGACTCAAGTAAAGTATTCTTTAAGTCAAGCATACAAATAACTCATTCAAATTTCAAAAATATTTATAAAACGAATACAAATTGTATTCCAAACAAAGAATTTCTTCTATTGTTAATCATCCCATCTCCCAAACAAAGACTACTTCAATTACCTATTGTTGATTTTTATCAAAATCTGTATAATTTCTAAATGTGAATACCAAATAAACCAGTTTCGAATATCTATGCAAGTTCTACTACTTTTGATAATTACATAGATATTGAAGAAAATGTTTTTAATTTCCTAAAAAAAGTTAATGGATTTGTATAAAGTGTCTACAACTAATTTTAAATCACATTGTATAGCTTAAATGATAATCGTCTATATATATATATATATATAATTATATTATATATATGTCCAAATTTACAGTGAAATCTCTTAAAAATTCCATTTCCTCTTCAATAAGATAATTTACTTTACACTTACGGGTCCTTTTTACAATCACCAGCATTTATTTATTGATCGCAACATCATAAACACACACAATTGCACATTCAAATACTTAACATGATATACTAAAATATTTACCTATTATATCCACCCTTATATGTAACACATTCTCACGGAATAATAAACAGTTATGTATTAATAGACATTTATTAAATGTTATCTTCATTCTTAAAATAAGATTTTTTTCTTGTTATCGATACCATACAAGATCGTATTTCCAGGTTTTCTGTGTTAATTGTGGTCACGTCCGGAATTGTTTTCATTTTTTCAACAGATACATCACTTATATTTTCGTGTGATTGATATCATATTTGTTACGAGTAACTTCTGAAAGGATGTTAATCATAATATGAAATTCAAAAATATTATATCACCATAATCACTAATAACAATAATTTATTTTACGTTGAATACTTCTAGAAGCTCTATTTTTAGAATTTATTTGTTTCGACTAGTTATGACAATACTCCAACATTTGTATTTACTGTTTCACCAATTTCTCATTTAAATTCTAGATGGAAATCCAAAATGTAACTTTAACGAATGTAATGAAAAATTCTTACAATATATATTTATTTATATATATTTACATAATATATATATATATATATATATACAATAATGAAAATTCGTTTTTCACGGGCGAATCTCATGAGCAGCTTCTACATGAAGTTTGTTAATAACGCTTCGTCACACATACATTTACTGTATCATCAATTACCAACCCCCGGTGACAACCTAACGAATACCCCTTCTATTTTCTTCTCGTGATTGGTACTAATTGGAAATAGTAAGTATACCTCCCCAAAGTGTCAGCGTCGAGAACTGGTATTCGGCCTCCGTCGTTCCAGCGTCGTTGTGGGCAGTCATAAGGAGCATGTAGTGACTGGCCGGGGTCAGATCGGTCACTGTGACCGTCCTTTGCTCTGGCAACACGTTGCTGGACAGAAGAATCCACTCGGGCTGGTTGAGTGGCTTATATTGAACGGCGAAGAAATTGATTGCACAGCCTCCACTCTTCCAACTAATGAGGTGGATGATGATGAACGTAGAATTTATTGTCAGCAGGGATTCTCGCACAGGAGCTATCGGTACTAGAAAGAAAGTGTTAGGTAGTAATAGGAGGTAACAAATCATTAAAAATAAAGATGGGATAAAATAGTTAGGAACTAGTAAAAAAGTCATATGCATTAGTAAAAGTTGGTCAGTCGCATTAGTGTTAACAAAGAATCTTTAAAAAAATGTCATTTTATTAATTGAATATGTTATTTTTTTTTTTGTTTAAAATATGTACGAGTGAAATTCGCTTATGTATGTGAGTTTATTTATCGCGTCAATAAACCTGACAGACTATATTTGTTTGTTATTTCATGTCTTAAATAAATTTAAATGTTTTAAACTGGCATTGAAAAGTAAACAATTTTCAATCAACATTCGAAATTTGTTGCAATACTTCATCGTAAATTTCCGAGTGATACTAAGTTCACGTTTCATTTCTCACATGTTATCCGTTATAAATAGTTTTGATCTTACATATAAATTTTAATGTTTGTTTATTTGCTATTCGAATTCACACACACACGCACACCGTACCGCTCCAAAAAAATTTGGGTGTTTGGCTAATGATTGGAGGAATCGTTAGAATTATCCTGCCCAAAACATTTTTTCAATTTATTTTAGAAATTATTTCGACCCCCCAATCTTCTATTATTTTTCCATTTTTCCGTGTTTTTCAGTGAATGAAGCCGTTTTTTCCCGAAATGTTTTTGTTCGAAAGATACTCAGTTCAATAAGTTCTTTAATGCAATTTGATTTTTTTGGAAACAATGAAAAATAGCGTAACCATATTAACTTTTTTTCCAGACCATATCTATCTATATTAATAATAAGGAGCGTTTACGCGAGTATGTGTGTATATGGATGATGTAGAGAAAGAATTTATTGACACAGGGGGCGGGGGGCAGAATATTTGGTATGCGTGACCAGTTTGATCATGATATGCACCACGAGGTGATTTTTTTTTTTTTTTTTTCGAAATTCGTTTCATATTTTTTACAGTTTAATGTTACATTTATAGATTAGGAAGTTAGTGAATTAAAAGTTTATGGTGCAAGATCCAAATCTAACGATGCTGTAACAAACAATATAGATGGGAGATGTTGGCTTTACTAAAAACAGAGAAAATTTTAAAATTAGTGGACAAGAAGGGTCGAAAATAGAGAAGGATTGCAAAAGTATCCAGGGAGCGCTTCTCCCGTATTTACCATGAAATGTAAAGAGCATGGTAAAGAAAAAGATCACTAGGGTAGGATCTTCAGGTCTGTAGTTATCTAAAGATGGTAGGTCCCTGAAGGGATGACGAATTCCGGTGCGCATTATTCTGGAACATATTACGTCACATAACATAACAACGTCGTCATTGCTTCTTCTGGCTATATGTATATATTCACGTAGGTTTTTGAAGATTGTTTTGATTTATATATTTGTTCTTTGTAGCAGAATGATGTATTTTACAATTTGTTATTTGTTTTTTGTTGATGATTGACGAATTTGTTTCGAATTAATTATTTAACGATATCCCATAGAACTTTTACTATTAAACGATATTTTCAATAAAATGCTCCAAACCTTAACGACAGCATCCGTGTGATATAACCCTTCCATTCAAAACATTCTTACTTATTCCACAAATCCTAGAATTGAGCTTTATGAAATGCTTTTTTTTATAAAATTCTAATACTGCACAGTTTATTTTTTGACTACTTTTGCTCTTTCGTAACCAATCAGATCGGTATGGTCACTAAAATATCCGTGTTGTAACTTTTTGTCCTAGATTTTATTCCTCACTTCATTTATCGTCGACTTTACATCTGTTATTTTTTCTTTCTTTTTGATAATTTCGTATTAGTTAGAAGCTTTTCTTTTTAAGTATTTTTTTTTCGAATTATTTTTATTTTTAATAATTTCTTCTACCTTTTTGCATCATATTTCTTGAAAAATGGGTTACAAGATTACGATTCTTGACCCATTTAAAATATTCAAGTTACTTTAAGAAGACCAATTTTTCTTTGAAGGTTATTCAATTTTTGGGTGAATTTTAGAAAACAGCGCTAAAAAGTATCAATTGCGATTTTTTTTAGTACGGAAAACATAAGTTTGCAAGTTTGTAACCATCCATAAAGTTTGGACCTAAACTATACAATATTCAGACAGTACGTGGAATGAGTATTTGGCTTTTTTTCAAAAGAAAAAAAGTAAAAGAACGAAGAAAAAATCACAATCAGTACTTTTTATGGAATATTTTATCTGCATAACATTTATAGTTAAGTTTCAGATTCTTTTTTTTTTCCCTCCTCCCTATTTGTTACGATTTTCGCTCCACTACGATTACTAACTCTGGCATATTACGTTACATGATGCCATGGTCTTTAAAAACAGTTTATTATTTTTCCAGAGATTTTTTGAAAAATTGTTTTATTTATTTATTTTTTTCTTTAATGTATATATATATGTATTTATATATATATATATATATATATATATATATATATATACTAAAATACTTTTACAAAAATTTTTGTAAAAGTACTTTAGTAGAGTTTTATTATACATATTAATCCGTGCGTAGAACGAGTACTCCAACTAGTTAAAAATATTTATATAAATTTCACCAATTAATACAATTTAACAATTAGATCCTTGATTTTTCAGTCTTAATTTTAAAAAAAAATAGATCACAAAATAAAAAGATTTACATTTTAAAATGACACTGAAAGACATAAAAACTGGACATCTGCATAAAAATTGATTACACATTAATAACAACTATTTTAAATTTTAATGGTCGTCTCCAAGCTTAAATCGCAATGGAAGTTTTCACAATAGTGGTCTCTTTAATGTATTGTGTAATCTGAAACCAAAAGTAAAGTCCTCTGATTTGCACCAAAATACATTCTTTCCCATTTCATTATAATGTGAAATTATTTCTATTATTTATGTTGGTCCTCCTACATTGAGAATATGCAATGTGTTGAAAAACTTGAGGGTGAATTGAACTTTGGTGTACTAAATAGTAATATAAGAAGAATAATTATTATCATTAATACTGATAATGATGATGAATATAAATTATTCATAAGCAATAATATTATAATTTAGTTAACGTTCCCCGAATGTATATTTGCCAGAAAAAACAATTTTAATAGAATGTATTATTTCGAATTCGTAAGACAAACCAGCGTAAGATATATGAAAATATTTTCAGTTTTCTTTTTTATCAATTTAATTTTAAATTGTTCAATGTTTTCTCGCCCCTTCACTAACATAAGCAAACTGTTTGAGATCATATTTCTTTAATATATACATAATTAGGCAAGTCACGTTTTACGTAAATCATTTAAACTAATCTAAAATAGACAAAATTTCAGATGATTCTGAAAGAATAGCCTTTTATAAATATGGCCGAAAAATTTAGTATACGTACCAGTACCTTCGGTTCTCGCAGAAATAACATCACTTGGCTGACCCCTACCGGCGACATTGAAAGCAACCAAATAAAACTGATATCGCATCCCGCACTGGAGTCCATAAAAAACATAACTATTTCTTTCTTCGGATAGCTGAACTTCCTCCCATTCCGGAGCTTCTGATTTATGGAACAAAATGTATCCTGAAATATTAGGAGAGAAATCAAATATGTAATTGACTCTTTGGCCCAACTTAGTCGCTAAACATTTCCTTCTGAAACTCAAAATGATTGTATGATGAAGTTTAGGAAATTGAATTAATTTTGTATTCCTTTCTTAAAATTGCATGCTGGTTGAGCTAAGAACAGATGTGTTTAATATATTTTACTCTTTGAGACTTAGGCACGCTATTTTCAATTCAGAAAAGCTGCATTAATTTACCCAAAATTAAACTAAAGGCGTTCAGAAAAATTTTAATGTATGTTTTTAAAGATGGATATCATCTTAAAAAACTCCAACGACACTTTTAATTCCTTTTCATGACTTTCTGATTTTAAATGCTATGATTCAGGCAAACAGAAAAACAAATGTACTTTGTAACAGATTAGAAAATTCGGAGTATTACCATAATCGTAGTTGGTACCTTCGTAGAACATAAAGTTTGAAATTATTTAAAACTAATTGTATATATATTATCCGTTAAAGTTTACATTGTTGATGAATAAAAAGGAAACGAAATTAATTAAGAAAAAGGAAAAACAGACACATTGATTTATGCTCATGCTGTATGAGCAATAAGATAGCTCAATGATATTGATATATTTTTACTTAGTATTCTTGTATTAAATTTCCCTCGAACATAAAAGCTTACACATTGTGTTTTGAAAATAACTCGACAGATTAATTATTTTGTAAGTGTAATTTTTTTTAAAATTTTAAGAAACCAGTAAGAACACTAGTTTGCTTGGAATTTCTCTGGGCACATAATTGCGTAAGTATATTTTCAAACAAAATAAATACCGTTTTGATCGAATGGTAAAAGTGTATTAATACACAAATAGGTCTATTATAAATTATCAGTTTTTGTATAATAACTATATAAATATAAAAAATGAAGTCTATCAATATATTTCTTAAAATTAATATTCTAGCTGAATTCCTATTAGTATAATGGGTACTAAAAATTACATTCTATGTTTCTAAGACATTGTGCTAACAGTGATGTACAAATGTCCCTTTTGAGCAAGCAATATCAAGTCATTAGAGAAGCCTATTTATTGTTTGCATTGCATAATGTAATTTTGTATTGTGTTTTATTTTTCAAGAAAAAAACACTTTGATAAATAATTGCCATAAAAATTATTTATGATAATCTCATTTCCATAAATTTTCATTAGATTATTTTGTTTCATGAATTGCTGAAAGGTTTATATGAATTTAAAAAAAAAAAAGTTAATATGCTCATTGAAGCCATTTATCAAGACTTAATAGTTTCATTGTATGAATTCTCATCTATTGATTATAATAAGTAGATACAGCAAAAAAATGTAATAATTGTGCGGTTGAGATAAATATCATGTTTTTTGAGTTATGAAAAATAATAAAAAAATTATGTAATTTATTATATTGAAATTCAACGCTCTATTTAATTTATTCATTATTGAAAGTATAGTACCATGAAGAATGGAAGCAGACTGAGAAAAGAGAGATACGAAAGAAGTAAGCATAATTTTATTTAATTTATTGAACAAAAATAGATTCTACAATCTTATTCATCAAGAGCGTAGAAAAATAAGCATAGTTAGATTATATATATATAATATATATATATATATATATATATATATATATATATATATATATATATAACTATAATGGGAAGTGACTGAGAAATGAGATAAGAATTACGGGGAAAAGGAGCAAAAGCTCGGCTTAAAATTTTAACTTTGAAAAATACATAATTTGAATTAAAATAAGATATTTATACGTTTATCAAATACGTTAGATATCAAATATGACATTTAAATGGAGGAAATAATTTATTTTTCGGTAAGGAAATAAATTTTAATGAGTTTTAAAATGCTTTCCCCTAAAGAAAAAAGTGAAATAGGGGGAAAAAAATCATCATGTACGAACATTAAATCCTATTTAAATGCAATAAAAGATTACTTTCATTTAAGGAAAAACCAAATTTTTATAGCTGACGCTTTTTTAGATCATGTGACTATTAATGCATACTTTCGTGGAAATTTCTTACGCGTAAAAAGTTTTCTCGAATGTTTTTGTAGAGAAATGAAATTAATTTTTTTTTTATTTTCTGACACACTAAGATTATTTTAAACGCATAAAAATATTCAAAGTTCACCATTTCGAAAAAATAAAGTTAAAATATGTAATTAATAATAATTAGTTTAAGAAACATAACTTTACTACGCAGACTATTCATGACATTTTCATTTCATTAATTAATGCTCTGATTTAATGAGAAAGTAAATTTATGTAAATATACGTTGTATTTTTCGTTGTTTTCTTTCCTTCTTTTAAATTAACTTTATTTGTAGTTTCAAATTCCTTGTACTCGAAATTATTTTGCTGTTTTTTGCTAATGTCAAAGATATAGTTCAAAATATTGAAGAAAATGAAAAATATAATTATAAAGTTCAAGATATTATTTAATCATTTTTATATAAATACACATTTTCTTTATCTAAAAAAATTCATTTTAAAATGTACAGTAAATAAATAATTTTGTTTATTTTACAATTCCATATACAATAAATTTAATGACTAATCGACTGCTGCTTTTTATTACTTCAATTTGAATATTTTTTTCACATAATGAAATGAAAAACGATAAAGTGTTGTTTACATACTTTTGAAATCAACTTTATTTTTAAAAAAGGATACAAATATGTTATTTATTTGAGTTTCATTTATTTACATTTTTGAAAAATAATTCAACATTTACTTAAATAAAAGTAATAAATACTCAAAATTTTTACACAAATTAAATTTATATAATCTACTTTCATATTGTGTGAGCAACACTTTATTCAAACGATTTGGAGAAGCTTATTTTTAAATTCCTATAAAAAAAAATTTTCTTAACTTACGAAAAAAAAAATAATGTTCTTCTTTCCTTGAACGAAAATTTTCAAAATAACTTTGAAACGCAAGCATCACTGTACAAAAAAAAATTCACAGTTTAAATTCTTCAGGCAGTGAGTTCACAGTTATGCTTTTCTTTTGCTCAACTGTGAATGGAAGCTTACTATAAATGATGATAGTGCGTTTTAAAAATCTTAACTTAAACTAATCTTTCCTGTGTAATTTTGCTTAGTTTAGAAAAACACAACAAAATGTAAAACTTTTGAGATAATGCACACACTAACACAATTTTTTAAAATTATGTGTATGAGATCCATAAGCATATTTTCTGAAAAACTTGTGAATTTCTTTCAAATAAAATGCATGACAAATGTAATTATTAGCCATAACTTTCAATATTTTGAGTACATTAAAGAAAAAATCATATTAAATATGTCATTTACTTAGAGAATAATATTTTCAAGCAACATTATTAAGGTAATATTTACCACTCTTGAAAATTTTAAGTATTAAATTCCGCACAAATAAGGTGATAAATCTTAAAAATATTAAGTAAATATAAGAAATGAATTAATATACAGGTGATCTAATACAAATTTTGCTAATTGAAGAATTTAAAATTTGATTAATTTAATTTTGTTGTTTTTCGTTTCATCACGAGTATTTGTTTTTTTAAAATAGAGCATAAGTGAATATGAAACAGATTTTCATCATGTGCAATTAATTACGTTTTTTAAATTAAAAATTTAAGATGATGATGTGTTGAAAAATAAAAAAACAAAAAACAAAAGAAAAAAACATGGTCATTTTCCCATTCTATTCCATTTACATACACCTGTAAAGCTTTGGATATTATGAGGATATACAATTCTTTTAGAATGTTTAAAAACGAATGTGCAAAAGTTTGACGGGAAAAAATAAATCTTAATAACTTCTAACAAAATATGCACAACATCCGTTTCCGGAGAAACCTGTCAATTACATCTTTCCCGTTTTTCTTATTATTATTATTTAAATCGAGATGAAATATTTCTTTTGGCTACCAGAAGGGAAGTAAAGGAAATAAACACACGATCTATTTTGTAAAACTAAAATGTAAAGTAAAAAAAAAAAATGGAGAAGAAACGGAACAATTATGGCACAAAACAGATTTTGAAAAATATTTTCATGCTATATCTATACGCATTTTGTTTGTTATTTTTGTCACTAACCCGCTCAGAATCTTCTTAAAACGGTTAGACTCTCAGTCTCGCTCAAATGGAATTTCTTATTTAGTTTTTCTTCCAACAAATCGAAAAAAAAATCTACTCCAGAATCCTTTAATAGTTTCAGTCTTCTTTTCCTCTTTTACTTCTTCAGAAAACGAAATTTTCTTTTACATTGTTAAAAGAAATAGAATGTGCAGAAGAAGTTCGAATATTCGCCACTTACATTATCGGACTAGGGATGCAGTAAATTGGATTTCTTCTCTCGGTTAAGTGACTTCAGTTCCAGATTCGGCATTATTTATATTTTTCCTCTTTTTTTTTATTTACTTTCCTATCTCTTCTGAGCTCACCAAACTCCAGTTTATGTTTTCACCCCGTTTAAACAGCCGGTCGTTGTTGTAAATAACGCGTTCACGGCTCTTTGAGCAAATTGTTCCGCGTCTTTTTAACAGCATCTTCTTCGGATATACTGTTCAAAAAATACTTATTTTGCCCATCCTTTACACTATATTTCACTGTTGTGAACAGATGTGTATAGCTTACTTTAGGTAATGGATAACTGAGAGCTTTATTTAATGCTCGAAAAGTAAACGAAATATGTGATATTCCCGCGCAAAATTACAATTACTTTCGAATTGTGGTTAGAATGGTGAATTTTGCCATCCTTTTATTCAATTGGATGGAAGTTTTACAGATAATTTAACTTACTTGTAGTTACCAGTAAATAATCTTCATATCGATACTTATGCTCTCTTGAAAACCTGAGTTTATTGGATATTGTAATTTTTTCCACATAAAAATAAAATAGTTTTTTATTTAGAGTATTAGTTTTTTCAAAGCTCATTGTAAAATTTTAAAATAACCATATTCAATTCGATTATAAAATCTATTATTTTTGGTGAATTTTTCTGCTGTTTTTATCAATTGGGGATGAAGTTTAATAAATAATTTAACTTACTTGAATTATCAGTAAATAACATTTATATCGATGTTTTTTCTGTCTACAAATGTGAATTTATTGAAAATTATCGTTCCTTTCATATAAAAATGGATTGTTAATTCAATACTTAGAGAGAGAGAGAGAGTTCTAGGTTTTTTAAAACTCTTTACAGAATTTTTACATAGAAGTACCTATTTCGGTGTCAAAACTTGAATTTTCGCTTAAATGGAAAATTTTTGTAACATTTCAGTTAAGAAAGCCAGTCAAATGATAACTCTTTAAAACATGTATCATTTTTAACAATGTTTTTATTGATGCGTGCTTATATAAACAATTAAATTAAAAGAAGTCAATTACACATTATCATCGTAAAAAGTTTCTTTATATTTAAAATCTGTTACAATTTTACTACTAAAAATAGGATCCGTTACAGACTAAGGTTTATTTATGAACTTTAACTTATAATTAGTTTGAATTTTGGCTTCTAATACAGGAAAAATTTAATTTTACCTATTTCAAGTATCATGGATAATTTCTGAGAAATTTTAAAGAATAATATTTTTGGATTATTAATATAGTCTTAGTTATTTTATATCTTAATTCACTTCTGTTAGATGTTTTTATTTTAGCGTGAAAACTTGCTTAAATGACTATTCTTTTAGACGGTCATAAATACATTTAAATTTAGGATCAATGGAGAGAAAACTCTTAATTTAAGTTAATCGAATATTTTTGTAATTCTATAATTGAGATTTAAAGTTATACATTTAAATCCTATACGAGTCTTGCGATTAATTTCTACAAAAAGGCTAATTAATGTTCACTAAGAATCCTACATATTAAATGAAACTGGTAATTGATTTTCTTCAATATTAAGTATTTCAGAATAGCATATTAGCATAATTTTTTTATATAAAATCATGGCTTTCTTGGAAGAGGATTAGGAACAATCATATACGTTTGACATAAACCTTATTGAATCCTAAACATAATCTCAAACGATTCAATCCAATGTAAAAAATAAATATCTTACTTTAATTTAAAATGCAAACAAAGAGAGCTCATAATTTAAATTAATTAAATATATGTAACTCTAACTGATAATTAAATTTTGAAAGCTAAAAATTAAAACAAATCTTACATTTTTTTTTCGATGGAAATCATAATTACTTTTACTTGATTACGATCTCAATAAAAATCATACATGTGAAATTAAACTAATTATTAATTTTCCCTCGCATTAAGAATATCTGAATAGCTAATTTATTGAAATTTTTTGGGGGAGAAAGGATTCTGAAATAATCATAAGCATTTGGCTGTCATGTTAAATCTTTGAAATATTTGTATAGAAAAGAAACGTTTTATCGAAAGGAACTTAATATCATTCTCCAGTAATGGTTCTGGATTTCTGCATCGACACCAGTGAACAACATAAAGAATAACCTTCTCTTGCATAGCGGTAATCTTTTAGCCAAAGGCAATACTCATTTTACTGATATTTCTTAAAAGGTTTTGCAGAAGAAGATACGGTTCCACTTCAGTTCTTCCATTATATCTCTGCACCCATTTAAACATCTTTAAAAGTTTCTTCAAATAGCTTGGGGGTGCTGGAACTTAAAGCATTAAGCTTATTAACAACTTAGTTTTGTTGACCGATTGGAGCTTGTTAGAGATTTGGCTCATTTCCAAATTTGCATCGTGAGCATTTTAAAGAGTATTCCCATTTAAGAAACCTACAAATCCTTTACATTTAAGGAATGGTTTTGCAGAAAAAGATTATGTGTTGTGTGTGATAACTCTATAGCAAATATCATGATACTTTCACGAAACCCTCTTTGGAATAAGAATATGTATTTATTATTTTAAAATATATTATTATTCCAATGGATAAAGAATGGATAGTGTAGAGTGATAATTAAAACAAATATAGTGATTAATTAATGTAAAATTGATAGTAAAGGATGTGTAGCAATACTTGTTATTTACAAAATTTTAATGTGGAATTCATTTTAATTCATATTCCTTTGCAGAAGTTGAAAGATAAGTATTATAACTTTCCTAATAAACTAGGAATAATTTTAATAAACATGGTAGTTATAAATAATATTTAAATCTATCTGATTTTTAGTTAATGAAAATTATCCCAAATCAAACTTTTACTTAAAAGATTATTTTTGATACAATTAATTAGTACAGCTACTAATATAATTATGTTTTTCCAAAACATGTTATATTAAATTAATATTTCTTCACATATTTCATAAACATTTAATAAGAAATCAAAATTTGAAAGTTATTAATCGTACTTATATTACAATTAAAGTCTCTGACTATTGTCTATAGTTCAAAATAAATTTTACTAAAATATCTTGGGTCAAATATATTTAATGTCTTTATAGAGAGGTTCTTAACAATACCCATACCTTGTTTGTAAAATGTTATTCAAAAAAAAGAAAACAGACAAAATTACTTAGATGGCGTCCTGTGTCGTTTAGCGGAGCTTTATTTTATTATTGTGATTATTTTAAATAAATTTATATTGTATAAATAATTTTTATAGTAAGTTATGATGGATTATGAAGTTAAATCAACTAATACAAATCAATGATTTTGTACCGTTTTTTCTAAAAAGATCAAATCAGTTTCAGTGAACATACTTAGCTCTAAATTTTAATTCGGAGATAAATGTTTGCATTATGCAATACAGTTTTTCAGTCAAATTTTTGTTTTATTTTGCTTTATATCATTGGAATATCAATAAAAATGAACAGTGACTGTAAGATTTTTTAAGAGTTTATTAAAAACGCATATTTTAATTTTAAAGACAACACTAGAGTGATAATTTTTATTTGTAAGCCCATCAGACGGTAATAAAATAATTCAAGATTTCAAGTATTTATAGTTATGTGTTTACCAGCATCTAAGAAAAATAAAAATGTCAGATATAAGATTTACACTCAAAAGATATTTATGTTTTAATTCCGTGAAATAGAAGAATTAGAGTAATGTCTGTTTTCAAATTCAACAAACGTCTCCACCCATTTTTCTATCGGAAAACTTAAGGTGGTAATAAAAAAAATATTAGGGAAGTATTTTTTTATCAAAAAAATTAAAAACAAACCTTACTATGTAATGACAAGAAGAAGAAAAAGTGCTTATGTAATGGAAAAAAGGTACAAAAACTATTTCAAATAAGTTAAATTGAATAACTTAAATTGAACATTACCGAATCTACTAAAATAAAGAACTTCATTTTAAGAGAATTGCTTTTAAGTGAATTACTTAAAAGTCTACTCTCTTTCATTTTAAAAAAATAATTTATTTTAGAACTTTATCTTAATGCTTTTTTGAAACCGTTGAATACTGTAAAACTATATAATTTCTCAAATAATTCACTTTCTTTAAAAGTAAAAAAGCTGTTATAGATAAAGGATTTTATTCATTAACTCTCAGAATTTATATCTTGAGATGGCTATTTCTTTCTCGCGTTCATTTTACAGATAGATATTTTTAAAATTAAGCGATAAATAATTCGATGTACAGTAGAAAATTTTAAAAAAATGATCAAAAGAATTGAATTTAAATTTATTTTCTACAACATAGAAGAATTCGAAAATGAATATTAAATATATTTACGAATTATTTGAAATTCTGACATTTATGTGTATGATTTGTTTTCGAAAACATTTTAAGGAAACAGCTAAAAATAGTTGCAAATGAATCTCCCCTGCTTCTAAGAATTAAAACATAAAGTCATGAGTTAAGAGAGTAATTCATTTTAATGTATATTAAATCTTTATTTCTCTGAGAAAAAGATATTTTATTTTTCAAAGATAAAGTAACTTTCAAAATAATTAAAATTCAGTTTTTATTATTCTTAAAAGTTTTACTTTTATCACTAGTTTCAAAAATTATTATTCTTTCAATCTAGATGTTTCTTAAATAATATTTAAACATGCGATAGAGAACTTTTCCATGACTTAGCATATTTTATACATTTAATAATTAAATGTTTATTCCGTTATTAAACACTCAATTAATTATTTTACATAGAGAAACATGCTAGGATATAAAGAAATATTATTTTGCTTTTCACTAATAAGATAATTTTAAAATTTAATAAGATTTAGTTTACAATATTACAGAAAGTTCCAATTTTACCGTTATTCTATAAAGAAATATTTCTTCCTTCCATCGGTATATATTGAATCATTTACAAATTTGTAAGAGATTTTTTTTTCTTCTAAGACTTAGCATGTTTTCTATATCTAGTAATAAAATGTTTATTCCATTCTTGAACATACATTTAATGATTATGTATATAAAAATATGTTGGGACATAAATATTCCCTGAAAAAATATTATTTTGAATAACTTTCAAACTTAATAAGATTTAATATTCACTATTTCTGAAAGTTCTAATTTTATCGTTAGTTTCGAAATAAATTACTTTCTGTGTGTAGCTCGAATAATTTTCAAACATATATAAAATATTATCTGTTTCTATGTCCCAGCATATTTCCTTATATCTAATGATAAAATGTTTATTCAAGAATATATCTCTTAAAATTTAAAATATTCTTTCTCCGTTTCATAAAAAAAAATATTTGAGAATATAAAAAAGGTTAACTCGATTGATTTGCTTATGTAACTCTATTCGTATCTTTGAAACAATTGTAACGCTCTGAAGTTTTCTTCTTTTTGAATTTACTATCAGTTTGTTGCAATGCTTTGAATACAAAAGAGAGTTTCAGTAAATGGGAACGTAAAATCTTTGCACAGGATATGAAAATTCTTTTACATACTTTATTCGTTGGGGATACTTTGTAGTCTATAACGAAGTTTGTTTAAATCATTTAATTTTTTCAAGTTATTATTTTCCTGTCACATAGGTTTCTCAGAAAACAGTTATGAATAAAATGTTTGAAATAAATATGTAAAATGAAGTTTTTTCAATTTAGTTGGATTTATTTTATATTTAAAGAATATTTTTGATAACAAATTCCCAATTTGTTTGTAAATTTAAAAAAAATACACTGAATCTTCTTTAGACATCCCAATGTTTAAATAGTTTGTAGCTTTGCACTTTTAAGCAGAGGTTATTACCTCATATTATTTTCATTTAAAATTTTCATTTGTTTTTACTGAACTTTTATGTAAATTTTATGTATACTTTTTTTTTATTTATCATAAATTGTTTTTCTATTTTATAAGCTTTATCCATTCTTTATGGCAGCATTCAACAGGACTTCCAAAGTTTTTAGTTAGTCATCATGTTTGAAAAATATAACTGTTAGTTCATTTGTAATATGGTCCGAGAAACGCATATAGTTGCTTTCGACCCGTTCTAATACATATTGAAACTTTAAATAAATTTTTTGTTCTATAAATACTCAACTGTTAGTAAATGTAATGGAATGTACATTCTTTTCGATTTTATTTAAATATATATTCTTGCTATTATGCAATATTTTTAAAAAAAAATAGCAAACAATACTTCGGAATTATTAGAGGTTCCTTTAAAAAATTAAAATGTGTAGAAACAAAAACGAAATACAGAATTAGAAATCCACCGAATATAAATAAACTAAGCTTATATGAGGAATATCTTTTTAATATTTCCTAAGCTTGAAAATTGATCGATATCTTTTGTAAATCTAATTATATTGCAAGGGACATTTTTTTATATAATTTCTCCTACATCTTCAAAAATAATCATTACTTTTATTTTATATTATTTATACCACAACAACTAAAAAGCTTCTGTTTAAATTTCTTGTATTTGAGAACCTATAATTTATGAAAGAATTCACACATTATTATATACAGGAAATCATTATGTTACAAGACTCAAAAATGCTTATTGCAATTCTAGGTTGAAAAAATTACTTTTATTTAAACTAATTTCAAACGAGAAAATTTAAAAATTACGTGTCACAACTTATGATCTCAAACTATAAGCTTTCTTTTTTTAAAATGTTTCTTATATATCTATTTAGAAAACAAATTTTTCATTTTTAAAGCAATTTATTTTATTTAATTTGGCAATGGAAACATTTGGTCAATCTGACCAGAAATATCTATGAAGAGCTGTACTAATTAAACCGCATTAGTCGTGCATTTACCAACCACCTTATTTTTAAATTGAATCATGTTAAACAGCTGATATTCGTTAGAATTTATCGCAAAAGAATGGTGCGTTATTTCTCTTCAAAGTAAATGACGGATCTGTCTGAAGTTCCTGTTAACGTGACGTGTTTGCAATATGGACAACTTATTTGAAAAGTTTAATTTATCTGATTTTAAAGATAACAAATTAATACACAAGCTTTTAAAAATAATTAATGTTATAAATCAATGATAATGTTGTATATTCATTATATTAATCTGGAAAGTATAAAAAATTCCGATTCTAAGCAAAAAATAGTCGAAGATGAGCTGGAGCATAAGGATACTGAACGAGAAACTGTTCTTTTTTTCATGAAAATTGTTAATATGAAAAAATTTAATGAATCGATCCATCAAAAATATTTAGTTATGGAGACATATCTGTTACAAAAAAGCAGAATGCAAGTCTGTAAAAATACGATTACCCTTATCTTCCACTCCACCCTAAGAAAAAGAGATGTCTGAATTGATTGCAATGATATGAAGCATTATTGCAAGAAAAGCTTCGCGTATATTTTCTAAAGACACACCGAAATACATCTTCTGACAATAAAGTTCAGAACGGCCGATCTGACAACACTGGCGAAACAAAACGCCGAACCTGGGTAGCGACAGGTGTTGACCATCTGCCCCCACAGTTGTTCAATTGAGCATCGTTTGTGTTCCGTGTAAGACTTGTTTTACAAAGTGCTTGTTTAGTGCGTTGGTTCTAAACTGAGAACAAGAAAATGAGCGAAAAAAAAGATCAATTTAAAGCTTTGGTTTAAGTTTGACAAGACATCGAAAGAAACTCATGCGATGCTGGTACGTGTTTATGAAGTTCAAGCCCTGTCCATGAAGTGTGTGTAAGAATGGTTTGCCCGTTTCCGAGAAGGCCGGAAAAGTTTTTCTGACAGCCTCCGTAGCGGAAGACCAGCGACCTCCGTCAATGAAAAAAACATTGAGAAAGTGAAGAAATTTTTCACGAAAGATCGTCAATTAATTGTGCGCATGATAGCTGATGAACTGCAGATTAACCGTGAATACGTGCTACAAATAATTAGCCAGAATTTAGGAATTAGAAAAGGGCCACATCACTTGACTGAAGGTCAGAAGCAGGCACGTTTAGATGTTTCACGGGATTTTATCGAAACGGTGGATGCGAGGATGCGACACAAAAATTCTTGAACTGTGTTGTCACTGAGAATGAGTTCTGGTGTCTCAGGTACGACCCTAAAATGAAACGGCAAAGCATGGAATGGGGTTCTCCTGTATCATCTCGTCTGAAAAAGGTCAGAGCAGAAAAATCATCAAACGAAAGCATCAAAGATGCTCATCAAATGTGATACGAAACTTAACGAGGCTTTTGAACTCCATCGCAATAGAAGACTTCTTGCAAAGTTTCCAGTACATGTATAGCAGATCTCAGCGGTGCATTGTCATGGGAGGTGACTTTTTTAAAGGACAGTAAAGTAGCTTTCATTAATATTTCATCTACGTTAAAGTTATAGGACTATTCACCGAACTTTATTGTCAGAGGTTGTATTTTGCCAACGTTGTAGCGTTTGAATTAATATTCCATTTTCGCTTTTTTGGTAGTATCCATTCAACAGTTACCAACAATTGTTATCAAAAGTAATAAAATTAGGGTACATTATTTGATTTACAATAATTTAGAGGCTTAAAGACACATTTCCCTTATTAATAAAAATAATTATGTAATTAAACAGTGCTATAAATAGTCTTAAAAAACTAATGGATCAATTAGACGTAATATTCCCTCGGCGTCAGAATTTTTCTTGATCCAACTGCCGAATTAATTATGTCAAATTTTAACAGGTTTCAATCAAAAGAATCAAAAGTTATAATCTAAGTAACATTACAAAAATATTTAATAGAGTTTTTAGGAGGACTGTTAGTCAAAATAGTATAATTTATTAGTTCTAAAAGTATTTTGTGACATTGAGCTTTTTTATTTTGGGTTATTTTCATTTTAAATGTTCACATACAATTGTATTCACCTCAAAACTGGGATGTCAATTCAAAATACTTTTTTCTATTGACGTTTCTGCCTTAGAACATATGTGATATTATTTGAAATACGGTAAATTTACCTGCAACTGGATTGGAATTTCCTTCTGTTGGTTCCCAAGCTAAGTGAATGGAAGAGGCCGTCGCTGACACTAATCGAAGAACAGGAGCACCTGGAGGGTCTAAAAACAAAACATAAGTCTAAACAAAATCACTGGAAAAGAAAGGGTAAATATTTACCTGTTCGTGAAACAGAAATGGGTTTTAAGTTTTTAGTGCGACATTTTTTAACCTTACTCGTACTGTTTATTTTTCTTCTGGTAAAAAGGATAAAGTTTTCTCCTTAACTTATATAAATTGTCTAAATTCATGAGTGTATAATACAACCTTTAAAAGTATGATAAAAACATTCGTTTAATCTCTCGTACTTGTTCATTTAAGTATTCTCATTTTATTTCAACATTTTGTTCTGAAGTATGCTTTCGTTTTATTACTGGATTTTCATCCTTTTCTTATATACCATATATATATAGCATTACGTGCTTTCTCATCTGTCACCAAGCCTGTAGAAAATATTTGTACGCTCAGTATAATTAATTTAATTATAATTAAATAGAATTATAAAATGACACATTTTATCAATATTTCTAGATTTAAAAGCAAACGAATAAATTGTACCATGTTATGCCTGAATTATAAGACAATTGAAACTAAAAATAATAATATATCTCTGACTTGATAAAATATATTGTCCTTATACATGTTCTCATTAAACGTGAGTTAATTTAATAAAACACAAGGGCTATGAGTCGTAATTAAAGAGGATATCACTAATATTTGTTGTTTTACCAAAACATGATATACAATTAGAAAATCTATAACCAGTTTTCACAGGTATAAGAAGATCGAAACGCATACTGAAAACAAGTTAACTTCGAAAATAATAAATAATAAGTGAAAAGAAAGCCGTTTTCTTGTAATTGATGTGTAGGGTACCATGTGGAAACTCCAATGATGATTTATTTATAACATTATGCATGTAATTTCAACACACTTTAAGGCTATTAAATGAAGCGAGGATTATTATCGTGTTACAAATTTTCTCAAGTCAATCATCCATTTGAAATATTTTAAAATCTGACCCCTTTTATGGTCTATTTAAAAATTTATTTCGAACTAAAATAGTTTTTGTTGGTGATAAATGTTTAATATTATACAATGCAAAAAGCTCCATTATCTAACAGTTTAAAGAGTCTCATTTTAAATTTAACTGAGAATATTAAAGACAGGCTTACATACTAATGTAAATAATTCGGCCAGTTTTGTGAGAATAAAATATGTAATACAATTTACTCTCATAAAATTGTATAAAATATTTACTTTAAATTGGTGGCCTGAATCTTACATATTTCACACATTCTTCAGAGTTATGCTTATAATGTTTAATTTAAAATCTAAAAAACTAAACATTCTAATAATAGGATTCAACTGTTTTGCATCAGATCGATAAAAATAATACTAAATTTTTTCTGTTGAATTTGCCAGAATGACTGATAAAAGACCTCTTACCTATCTATCTAGTAATCCTTCTAGCCTATCTAGTATATCTAAGGGAATGAGATTTTACTTATATTACGAATAGCAAGCTGAATATTACAAGTATTGCAGCCGATCATACTCCCATAAAAATGAAGAATATAACGAAGATATTATATAAGAAATATAAAACCGAATACATCAAATGAAAAACAGTTGGGAAAATGTACTTTATATAAAAATTTTATGGTATTTTGTTCAGTCTTATTCGTTTTTTTTCCCCCTTTTTGTTTTGCATTGTTTACTTTCAACGTATTCTATTTTTGTGCTTCTTTTTATTATTTTTTATTTAAGTATCAGTTGTAAAAGTAACAAATTTCTTTTTGGCACATTGTTTTCTTCAATATTTCTAAAGTGAGTCAATTTTTAAATTACATTATTTCATCATCGTAAGCATACAATAAAATAATTTCAACTTGATATCCAAATAACTCGGCGAATGCCACTAATATATTATTCCTCAAAGTCATTTGTTGCATACAATAGTTTTTCACAATTTCTAAAAACGCAAAAAAAGTATACAATCATATCATAAGTTTTGAATAAAATCCATTAATATTTTTAAGAAATGTTTGACTTCTTTTGCATTTCAAAATTTATAATAGTAAAAAAATACTTCTTTTTTAAATTGAAAGGAAAAATGCCTTATTTACTGATTCGATTTCATACTTCTTTTTAATATTCATGATCTTTAATTCCCCCTTTATATCTTACTATTTTATATCACTTTTATTTTAGTTTTCTCATTATAATGAGTTTTAATGAAATAGAACTATATATTGAATTGACTCTTTTTTTATTTTAAACCTAATTATAATTAAGTGCCTATTTAGATTACGAATAAAAATTAAATAAATCGTATTAAACGATTTAAGATTGATGGGGGACTCTATATTCTTATGATACATAAAAACATTGTACTACAAAAGAGCATTTTTGATTTTGACATCAAGCAAGTAGGAAAAAAATCTGCTTTTGTTTGTCAGAAGATTTTAGAAAGAACACTGGGAATTAATGCTCCATACACATTGTCTGCTTTCATGAATGTTTTAAAAGTTAAGAGAAAAAAAACAGAATAGAACAAAAAGCATTAGAAAGCCTTTCGGTGTTGTTTTTTATTTAATTTTTTTTATCTTTGTTCTTAAGCTAGCCAAAAAAGAAAGAAAAGAAAGAATTAGTGAAATAGTGGAAAATTCTATTTTTTTGTTCTGCCACTCTCTTGTCAGTCGATGTAAAAAGGCAGAGGAAGCTTATTTATATTTCATCCTTCATGAATATTTAAAGAATATCTGAAATAAAATTATTTTGTTAATTATTTTGGTGTGCTTCTGCATGTTTTTGCTTTGTAATTCTTTCCAGCGTCAGTGTTGGACAACGAACTTGAATTCTTTTCCTTTACCAAAATCATGAAAAAAAGTATGAAAACTTGATTAAGACAGAATATTTTCCAAACAATTCAGCGAAAACTTTTTTTATTATTTATCTATCAATTAACTACAACAAAAAAAACCTGTCAAAATATCCAATTTTTTAGCCAGGATTTACCAAAAGCAAATGCAAACGTTTGATCCATCCAACTTTTAATCGATGTGAAGATGATTTTGTCCTAATAAACAGTATTTTATCAGTGTAACTGGTTGTTTGAATCTCAAACCTTATAGTTTTTTTGAAAAGAAATTATTTAGTTCTGATAAAAAATAATTTTTTTTATTTTCAACTAATTTTTCAAGGAGGTATAAAGGCTGGAAAAAATACGAGTTGTTAATAAAAATTTTCAAAAAAGTTTGGAAAATCAAGTTCCCTAATACTACAGAAATTTTTTCTCTAATAATTATTACTTTATAAATACATTTTCAATTTAATATAATTGTAGTTTTTCATGAAGCATGCAAATATTAAATACTGTTTGATTTTTTTTATTTATCAGATGTTTTACTCTGATATACTTATAAAGAAATTTCAAACTCCTAATTTTTAATAATATAAGCCATCCTTGATGTAAAATAGGTGAGTAATTCCATTTTATTATTTTAGAAATAGAGGTTATAAGGAAAATGAAATTGGTTAATGTTTAATCAACTAAGCAATATTTTAATTTAGTCAATTAAGGAAAATTTGCTACGTGTGAAAGCCAAGTAATAGACAAATAAGTAATATCAAACGTAACAAAACACCAACAACACAATTTGTTTATTTTCATCGAATACCTTAACTCATGTAGCTCTGATTATGTTAATAAATATATCAGGCAAAAAATAAGGTTCTGTTCAAACTCCTTACACCTTAAGTTTTCTCAAAAGCTCCAAAAATACAAAAGCCTATAAAAGAGGATGGGCATCGTAAAGTACTTTAAAAATTACGAGAACACCTCTGAAAACAAGTATAGAGCTTCGTTTAATACTTATATTAATGACTAAGATCTTTACTAAGTTATTAGATATTATTATTCCAGAAAGAATAATTTATATTGCTAATATTATATTGCTATTACGTATATCACAGACAAAAATATAAGCTAATGTTCGTCCTACCGTACCAAACTCTAAGGTTTGCACTTGAGCCTCATCAGAAGGTGGTCCAGCTCCCTTGTTGTTAAAAGCTTGGACGATTACTCTGTATTTTGTGTTTTTGCTCAGATCAGTTATTTCACACTCTAATAGTCCACCAAGAGACGTTTCTAAGGTCTTGTAAGCAAATTGGTCACTGTTTCTGCTCTTATAACCGACGTAATAACCATCTATAGGAGATAGGCTATCCTCTTTTAATGGTGGCTGTAAAGGAAACGTTAACCAAAAATGTACAAAAAAGTACATTTAGAATTATAATGCTAATTTAATGTACTAGTGGTAATACATATAATCTTTAAATTTAAAGAGTTGGTTTCTAGCTAATAATTTATTTTATGATTAAACCAATATAAGGTTTTGTAGTATTGAAAGTGTGATGGGAATCTCACCTTCCACGTAACCTGTATTGATCTGGAGCTTGTAGCTATGGCTCGTACTTCTCTTGGTGGTCCACTTGGTGCTGTTTAATAAATGAAACATCTTGAAAAATGATTTTCGAACTACACTGAATTTCAGATTGAAAAAAAAAATGTTTTTACTTTAATATCCTTTATTGTAATTGCATATAAAGAAAAAGTTTAATTATCATCAAAATAAAGGCAAAAGCAAAATGTTTTCGAAAATGTTTTGAAATATTTTAAAGAAACTCATATAACATTTTATTAAAAAAAATTGTAAAAAAAATTACTTTAAAGTAACGTTTTCTTCAAAAGGAAGCTCAAACGTTCATGTCACTGGTTTGTTCAAAAATTAACATATTTTGGTAGGAATAATATGTATCATACTTGTAGTACCACATCATTGATTGATGCCTTATCATCATCGCATTTAGAAGCATTCTGAAGGGTATTGGTTATAGAAATTGTAATTTTTTAACCTCGGTCAATTGAAAAAGGCGGCACTTGAGCTGGTACCTTACAGCTCTCCAAACTTCCCAACATGACGAAATTGAGTATCCAACAAATTTAACATGCCTTCAAAACGGAGTGTCTTTTTCTTAGATGCATCAAGACTCTCCCATGACTTGAAGAAAACAACGCTTTTTATATGCTCTCATTATAATCAGTAGAATAACACGGCTTGTAGATCCATAAACATGATGAAACTTCAAAGTAAAATGAAGAAAGTTTGTATTCAAAATGTTACATCACTCGAATTTCCTCACCGAATGCACACCGAAAGAATACATCACCTAGAGTATTCATTTAGTATAACTGTCATTTATTCTCATATTTCATGGTGCAGTTGACTTATTTTCTCTGTTCGATTGTTTTTGAAATCTGAATTAACTTTTTTTATTCATCATTCATTGTAATATTTAATGATCTTTTTTCATTTTAGGAACTGCAGAAATATTACATGAATGTTGAATGACAAATGAATAAATTTGTATAATAAATTAAAATATGTATGAAAAAATTCAATTGAAAATAATATAATATTTAATGCAGTAATAGAAAGAAATACTTAAGAGTAAAAAAAACTAAGCTGCATTAGTAAATTTGCAGAAAATACCTCACTAATAATTCGTAGCTTATCTTAATCACTAGACCATTTAAACTGCTCACAATCATTGCACCGTTTGATATTTAGCGTCACTTACTTAAAGGTCTTGTTATACATAATTATTTATAGACTTTTCATATTTTACCTATCTATGATCCTTTATGAAAATACCAACTTTTAAGAAAAGAGTTAAGACTCAAAAGTTTATTTTTTTAAAATAAAATTTCGATGTTTTGACTTTAAAACAAAGCACTCATATAACTATGCAGCTACCGTTTTACCAACTATTTCACTCCATTTTCTTAAGAGTTGCTTTTTTTATAGTATGCTCTTAAGAAAAATGAAAAAAAAAACAAATTTAAATTTTAAAAAAATCGTATTTTTCTCTACATAGTTTCTAATTCATCCCATTTATAATTATTTCCCAAATTTATGTTGAGATATCTTTCATTGTAATTTATTCATTACCTTCTCCATCAGTAACAATAGTCAAAGGTTCACTGAAATCTCCACTTCCTACAGCATTTTCTGCCTTGACACGGATATGGTAAGTTGTATGCGGTATCAAACCTTGTAAAGTGTACATACTGTCAGAAGAATCAATCACATTTGTTTTAGCAAGTGTCCATGGTTCTAAAAAAAAACGTAACACCCATTTTAATAAACTTTGGTTTCGTAATTTGGTATAACAATGCATGTAGGCTTTAAAAGTATCTTAATAATCTAAAACCAAATTAATATACATAGCTAGAAATTTTTTAATTTTTTATTCCTCACACACACACAAGATTAATACAATAATCTTATGCTAGTTATAGAATGTTCTATGATAATTATAAAAATGGTTAGTTATGTGTTAATTATTTCTATTTTAAATAGTATTATTGCGAGTGTAAAGTTAGGTATCGTAGATTAAATGACACTATGACATTACAACGAGAATAAACTACTCTTCACTTAGATTTAAATAATTTAATTTTTATCTAGAGATAATTTCAGATTATAGATGATACTGAAATTATCTTTTAAAAGTAAATAACTTTTAATGTTTGTCATTAATTGTAAAATCTAATTTTGATTTTAATTGGATTTTTAACATCTTAGCAATAATTGGTGATGGGTCTCTCAATTTTGAGTCATAGTCAAGCAATCTCTCGCCCTCACTCTCGTGAAATTCTGAAAGTATCATCATGAAAGTATAACCGAAATTCAAACTTTTAATAATTTTTTTATTTTTTAAGAAATGTATTAAGAAAAATAAATAAAAAAAAAACTTTTTAGTTTATTCTAAATACAATTATAAAATATTACTTTTAAGGAAACAGGTAAGTGTAATTTAATATATTTCGAAGATGAATTGATAACTGCACTGGCATATAAAAACTATTGTGTTCTACAGAAATTTCTATTTTTATAATTTCTTTATTTCCAATTTTATTTAGTGGTTTGTAAATGTTACGAAACATGGCCTTTTTATAACGAAAATATAAAAAAAAAATACATAATATCGGTTATTCATATAAGAATAACTATGTCAATGTGTCATGGCAGAAGTATAACTAAAATTATTTTTATCTGACCTTTGGCTCTTTAATATTAAAGATTAATCAAGAAAGGTAAATAAATTACCATTTTCTACTTATTTAGGACAAGAATGAAAGAGAAAGAGAGTGAGAAAAATTTGAATTAACATTTCAGATTGGATTTTATGCACCATTTATTTTTGAAAGAATAATTAATTTTGCGTTCCGTTCATTATTAAATTATTTTTTCGAATATTCACAATTTAAATGAATTCGTAATAGTAAGATTACAGTTCATATAATAACAGTAAAAGGAATAGTTAAGAAAAAACCGAAGGAAATATATGAGTGATAATAACGACGAATTCTTAGGTTTTGTTTTGTTTTACAGTAGAGCTCAACTTTAGAGCTATAAGATATACACGAAAAAAGTAATAAGGAACTGAATAATAAATTTTGAAATTTACTCATAAATCTTTTCTAATTTTTGTTAACCACAAGAGTATCATAAAATATATTCACAAAAAATTGCATTAAAAAATGGTGATTTTTTTTAGTGAACAAAATGTAATGAATAAACGTCGTAGATTATTTTGAATATAAGATACAAGATTCCGCCTTTTTAATTTTTTTTCAGTCACATATAATTAAAATTACAAGTTTTAAATCTACATTGATTAATAATAATAACTGTTCCATAGCAAAATGTATTTGCATCTGTAAAATAAGAAATACGAACCGTAAGAAAAATTCATTAACTTTTTTGTCATTATTTAACAAAATTCTAATCAGAAGTAATTCAGAACGTCATATATCACGAACGTTAATTTTCTGTTCTAAGAGATCCACCTCTTGACTCACAATTCTCGATTTCTAACCTTTAAACGCAATATAAAGCATCAGAAATTGAATCTTGTCTCCAAGTTTGCCTTTAATAACATTTTCTTTGTTTCTCGTTACTTGCATTAATGAAACACTTGACGGTAAAGCAGCATTCAATATGACTTAGTCATTGTGTGCGTAATTAAAATCTTACCTTTAGCTGATTTGTGCTCTATAATGTACTTCAAAATGAGACTATTTCCACTGTAAGGAGCGGACCAAGTAATCGATATAGAGCGACTTCCTTTCGTTGTCACATCCACACTTGGAGGGCGATCGGGTGGCTCTGTTCGTAAAAGATAAGAAATTTTTGCAATTAAAAAGGAAGAGGAAATGCGATGACTTCAATGCCGGGAAACTAATTTGATATAATTTAATTAGGTTGGGAATATTTAGAGATAAAAAGTCATTTCTTCCATTCCTTTTTTTAATATTCATTAAAAAAATCAAACAGGAAAAAAAATTGTTCTCTGCGTTTAAAAAAGTAATCATAAGAGTATCCATTAATTTTAGCGAACCTCTTATTTTCTCCAGTTTTATTTCGGTGGGTAAATGATATGAGGTATCAAGAATATGAAAAATAATTGCGAGAAAAAATCATTGCGTGTTTGAGCGCTTCCTTTGATAAGTGGTTCGTTATTTTAACAAGTTCTTTCGATTTTCATAAATGCTAAGCTGTAATGTACTCGTTTGTATTGGACTCGTTTGAACAATTGGAAACTAAGATTTGATTTCATCGTACGATTGTGCATTGTATACTTAAATATTTCTGTTATCTTAGAATTAAAGATATACTATTATTTTTTTTAATATGGTGTGTGTGTGTATCTTGGAGAACATTTTAATTACAAAAGATTTTTCAGTTTGCTCTTATTTTTAATTAGAACTAATTTTAATTTGTCTTTAAAAGAAATATTATTAATTCTAAAGCTTATTTATCATTAACTTTCATTTATGAGTTATTTTCAAAAAATTTTCTTAAGAATATTTTATAAATTATTGTTCTTGCTTAATTTTTGCGCGTTTAATCAAACGTATGTCCAACTGCGTTTAACGCCCATGAGTTACATCACTATTTCAAGCAATACCAGACATAAAATAATAAGTTGCGCTTGGGAAATAAATTCCGTTTCTATATCGCTATTTGCATTCTTTTTCACGCTTGGATTCGTCAGCTTAAAGCCACACCTTAAACTAGGAGAGGCTCTAGCACTGGTGGAATGTATCATCAAAACAGTTTATGTACGGTTGGCTTCATAAAAGAAACACATCTAAGCACTTCGAACAGTTTTGTAAAAAATTTAAATGACAGCAACATGAAAAATTTCTATTATTATGAAATTATTTTTAAGTATAATAGTATCACAGAGCTTTAAAATTTTTACTAAATATAATAAACCTATCTTACGTGCAAATTTTCTGAAAGAAATCCAAAAGGAGAAATTCAATAAAATAACTGAACATATTTTTCTCACTTTTAATGTATTTGTTATATACTCATTTAAAAATAGATAAGAGGATAAGTAAGACAGGATTGTGTGGAAATATTTAGTAAGCCACTTACCTTGCACAATTACTTGAAAATTCGTATCATCTCTACCGTAAGCATTCTGAGCTATGCACGTGAATAGAGATGAATCCTTCCTGTTGGCGGAAGATATTTTTATCGTAGCTTCCATTCCTTCAGAAAATATTCTCTCTTCAAACGCATACCTGTATTCATTGATGAAAAATCAATACAAATAAAATTAAATAAATGTTGCATTAGCTAATAACCAAATTAGTTCCTCTATATTAGCAATATTTAAAAAAATCATCATCCGAATTTCATCAACGCATTCATTTACTTTTCATTTCAGTTTTAGGTCATCAATTTATTTGATGAGGTTTGGCATATTAAATGTAATCTTTAATTGTAAAAATTTTTCTATTTAATTTTTAGATTGACTGAACGACTTCAGTTAATATTTAAAATACAATGTTTATTGATCAAGTTTTCAAAGAGAGTGGCTCATATTAAAATGTGTGTAGTTGTTAATCGTTCATTACATTAATAAGAATACATGGGAAAAAACTTTAAAAAAATAATTTATCAATGGTTATGTCTTTCTTAAAATAATAAAATGAAGTCTTAGTGTGTGTTATTAAAATAAAATGTATTTAAACAAAAATTAAAACAGTTGTAAATTTATTCAATTAGCTTTTAAAAAGATTAGAAGGTCTTTTAATGTACTCGTATATATAAATTTACCAATAAATGTGCAACTGTATTTCATTGTACTGTGGATCTTCTAAAGTTGATCCCACCTCCACATAAATCTATCTAATTTTTATACTACCTGTCAAATGCCACATTATAATTAATGAAAAACTTCTCCATATTGACAGCCAAAGATAATTGTATGTTTACAACTTGATAATTTAATTTGACAATAACTTACTTTCTTTTAATTATAATTGAATTCTTTGCGTATGTAATTGGATTCTCTCTCTATCAAGAGGTATAGGTCGTTTTAAATATTACGCTGTTATAAATTATTTTTTGTATGCTTGCTCATGTATTGTTATTATATTAAATTAGGTCCAACATTTTGTTGCATATCATAGATTGAAGTTTTTTATGTGAAAGATTTGAGTTTAAATATCAAAATCATACTATAATGTCAAAAATATAAATATATATTAGAATTAGCTCGAGTTAATTATAATTCGTATTTATGGTTTAGAGCGGACATGATAAAGATGTTGTTCCAATCCTGATTTGTTAGGTTCGAATTTTTAATACAAATAAAGTGTTTGGAAGTATGCCGGGACCTAAGGTGCTACAAAGAAACTATTATTCTAAAATTTGTAACGAAGTAGATATGACGTCTGTGAGTGGATTAGCTAATGAAATAAATTCTAGTCTATTTCTTTTCCTGATTAAAAATTACTGATAAAGTACATTTACAAAATATAAAAAAGGAGTTGTTTTGAAGTCAAATATTACTTTTTTATATTTAACTATGAAAATTTCCCCGAATTGTTGGATTTGTACAAATACAGCGTAATCCTGTTTTATAATTTGCGATGTTTTTTCTCATAAATTATATAATGTAATGTATAATTTTAATTTTTTCAAGCAGGAAATAAGAATTTGAGTAAAAATTGCACTTCCAACCATAATAAAAAAAATTAAACATATAATGATAAGAACCATTCAAGTTTCATCAAAAAAATCTCAATGTTAGGAAACCTATATATATATATATATGTCTCTCTCTCTCTCTCTGTATATATATATATATATATATATATATGCACCTTTTCTTTCTTAAAAAGTAACATTACAATAATAATATTATTAATATCCCATCTTTACATTATATTAGAAAAATAAGCCGAATGCTTAAGTTTTAGTGCCAAAAACAAATATTCTTTCTGAATTATTTTACAATTCATTATGGCTTGTAAATTAAAAAAAAATATGAAACATAGTTGCAGTTCAGTTAAATTTTGCGTTTAAATTTATTCTCTAGAAATTTTATCAAGTATTTATATAATCAATATTAATACTACAACTTTATTTAAATCTGGTATTGTTGTAAATTGCTTTAAACATTACATGTAATTTATGAGCAAGTAGATTTTGCCAGTTAATTTTCCAGATAAATTCAGCTGCTTAACCTATAACTAAGTAGTCATTTCATTTTAAAGTATTACATTAATTTTAAAACAATACTTTATACGTTCTACGATGCTGTATATGTTCAGCGTATATTTGCGTCATTAATTATCTAGATTGTATCATTCATTTAGTAGATGATGTAACATTTATTTTTAAATATATTCTCTACACATTTCCTTTAATCCCCTATTACTTATCACTTTTTTGGAGCTTAGTGATTTCAAGAATAGTTGGAGATTTGCTGGACACTAGAGATTAATATATAAGCTTTCGACAAAAGCGTGATAAATTAAGTAGCTCTTAATGAGTCAAGTGGACGTCAAAAATGAATGTAATGGCTTTATCAGAAAAATATTAACAAAACTTATGATGTAGCAATTTGTTACTGGCATCCAATACATTACTCAAATTCAAATACACCATAATTTAAATCTGATTCAGAAACATTTCCTTAATTTTATTAAGGAAATGTTTTTTTAATTGACAAATATGTATATCATTCCGTACTTAAAATACTGCATTTGTTCTTAGTTTCGTAGTAAAAAGATAAAATATGTATTATGTGCACCTAAATATGCTTCAACTAAGCTTTCATCCTGCTTTAATTTTCCAATTTTTGCATTTCAGGTATAGAATAATGAAAGTGGTAAATAATTTCTATACATCAGAAAATGGTAAAAAAATATTATAATAATGGAATGCATGTAAAAATTTCCAAAAATATATTCTTTTTCAAGTGTGTATCCGTCTCTTTCGCAGTAACACGAACTTCAGAAGGTTATTTAAAATTAAATCGAAATTAAATAATTTTCGTTAAAATGAAGCAAGTCAATCAAATTTTTACATAAGTAACACACTTCTCACAAATAAGCTAAATTTATTTAAAAGGTATTATTTCCTCAGTATAAAGTATATTTTTACCATATTTTTTAACCAATTAAATGCACTTTCTTATGCATAACCGATTTAAAATTGGAGTAAATTTTTTGCTGAATATATTATTGAAAGACAAATTTTTAATTATTTTCTGAAACTCATTGACATAAATTTAAAATGTGTCTCACGGTACAAATAATACCGCATATAGTACTAAAAATACGATATTATTCGCTTAGCTAAAAAATAGCCAAATCTGTGCGAATGATTGGAACAGTTTCTCTTACGAGTTTTATCTAACAATTTATAAATTTATGTTATATCTTTTTCAAATAATTTTGCTCTGTTTTTCACATTAACAATGATATTTTTTTTTCAAATTTATCGATTATTTTCTAACTGCAAATAAACTTGAATGTATGGATTGCTACCCCACCAGAAAAGGAACATTTAAAATTAACTAATATCACGAAACACTTAAAACAAATTAAGATTAAGATTAAGCTGACAAGCTGAACAACTAAATGAAAGAAGTGAAAATCGGGGTCAGAAGCTGTGCCAATCGAGGCTAAAGCTTCTCTTTATATGTCTCATACAGAAAGTGCTTGAATTCGCTTCTTTACTACATTTTGTTCACACTTAGACGATTCGCTTGTCCATGACTGTCTGTCAACATCCTCAGTGGTCAGCGTGCAAGTAACACACGATGCCGCAAATGTATGCTTGCCATTAATATTATAATTTATTTCGCGTAAACAATCATCTTTGACACCCTGCGACGCCCCCATAAAGAAATAGCTCCATATTTTTTTCAGTGCAGTTATTATTATCCAATTTTTTGTTGTTGTTAAAATAAGGAGAGAGAGAACTATAACATGTTGCAATAAAGTATTTGATGCAGAGTTCTAATAAGAATTTAAATTCAAAAAGTATCGTGAAATCTAAACATATGCATTAAATTTGTTGAATATTTTAATTCTCATGTTAAAAGTTAGACATTTTTTTTAGTTTGTGAAATTTTATTTGTTATTTATATCTAAGCTTCTCTTTATATATATATATATATATATATATATATATACTGCTGTTTGTAGAAAATGCAACACCATGAAAGAATCATCAGAATCAAATGAAATTTAATGCAGAAACGACTTGTACTGATACAAATAAATGATGAAATTTTCAAAACAAAAGAAACAAATTAAGCGTCCGAAATCAGTATTTGGTGCAGCCACCATGCGCTGCAATAAATGCTGCTATACGACGTGGCATGGAGTCAAACAGATGTTGAATATCTGCTTGAGGAAGAGAATTCCATATCGCTTGTATGCGCAACCAA
>BMAW01127139.1:259145-285034 GCA_019974015.1 Nephila pilipes | reverse complement strand
AAATCAGGGTCTTGAGGACCAGTTAAATGTATTGTGTTGTGAAAAACTAAAAACATTCTTCTTATTTCCTTTTCTGTATCAATTTAGCATCACTATATCCCTTTTTCTCTTAAGTTAAAATTCTCTTAAAAGATATAAAAGTTTGTGATCAATATACCATCTATTTTCTGATTTAAATGTACCATACATCTTTTGTTATTTATTATAATAAAAATTACACCTCTCAAATATATATATATATATATATATATATATATATATATAAAGGTCTATTTATGCCATATATTTTTTCTTGGTTATAGAATCCTTTTTAAATAGCGTCCATTTTTGCTTTTTGCTTAGAGTTATTTACACTTACATGCATACACGCTCATATATCCAACCGTAATTAATTGGATGAAAGCGGCGTCTTTGTTAATATGTTACAGAAATTTAAATTATAACGCTGGTTAATTACTCCCTTTACACTACGAATTAGTATATTAGCATTATTTTTTTCCTTTTTGAACAATAAAAATTGTAATTATCATTATATCTTTTTTTATAAGCGACTGATGATAGATGACTGAAATGCATATTGTTTTCACTAATTATTATCGTAGCAGAATTTGAAGAACACTTGTCACTTTTAAAATACATCAAATTTTATTTGAACTTGAAATTTAATCTAAATCGATCACTTTTCGTTTATTATAACTAGTCATGTGTGTTACACTTAAATTTTGATCTGCTTAAAAATTAGACTGCTAAGATTTTATCGTATATTGTGAATGTGTTTTTGTTATATCATATGAGTTATGTCACTTTGTCAGTCATCTATCGATTAATGATGGATGATTTTATTTAAACAAAATGTAGTAATAAGAGGTTGGAAATATCATTAAGATGTGTTGCTCAGTACTATAAGTAAACTATTAAATATCGTTGTAATAAGCTGAGTTTTTTTAACAACTGTTAATCAAATATCTGATGATTTCCCTAATTTTTTGTTCATTATACATTTCCTCCATTAATTTTTAAGCTGAAAGAGACAAAGAACTTCCTTCTATATGAATTTTAAAACATATTACTAACATGTTTCAGTTAGTTACACTCTTATAATTTTATTGCTCTTGATATATAATAATTAATTCTCTGTCAGACATTCAGTTTACAGGTTGATGTGTCTCAGTGTTTGATGTCATATAAGTATCAACATGAGCATTTATTTAATTAAATAATACTACAAACTATTAAGCCTACATTATTTTTAACTTCAAAGCAATTTTAAAGCATTTTAAACATGAAATGCCCTAAAATGTTTTCGCAGTGACTTTATTATGTGATAAAAAGTACCTTGCGTTACTAAATTATTATATCCTTTTAAAAAAATTATACTCTTTGAAAAGTTCACTCCAAAATTTATGAGTGTAATTCCAATTTTCTACCCGAATTCTTTACTCAAGTAAAAGCTATCGCAAAAGGTACATTAAGATTAAATGCATTACATAAATTATTCTATTCAAAAATTCTGGAGAAATTATTTGAAGAGCTAATATATTTTGAATGAACAATAAAATCAGAACTTACATATATATATATATATATATATATATATATAGTAATTAGTAATTAGTAACTTCAGAGAAATTTTCGAGACCTTTTAAAATAGATAAAAATTTTAGTTTCCTTACAGTCATAATTATCTTAAGTCTGTCATTATTCTGTGCAATTATTAACGTTTGAAATGTTACTCTGTCTCATTTTTAATTCCTTTAACTAGTTGTATTTTATTTAAAAGGGAATTTGATGTACTTAAAGGAATATGATAATGTTCTACGGCATCTTAAAAAATTTTCAGTAAGAGAGTTTTGTCCGTTACCATTCTGAGGGGAAAAAAATTTAAATTTAGGACCTTTTTAAGAAAGAGCATTTCAAACAGATTCACTAATAAGAAAAATATTCTCACCTAAAAAGGATGTGTGCATTTTATATATATGTTCCTTATTCCATTTTTCTTATTACTCTGTATAAGTAAAATACTCGCTTTTGTATATATATATATATATATATATATACAAAATATTTAAAAATACTTTTGAACTTAAAATATTTGAAAAATTTATTGGTAACCTTTATTATACATATAGCTTTGTTATTTAAACATTTTAAGTTGAATAAACGAAATAAAAAATTCTAATTGGCGATATCTCATATTTTTTTAGTGTTGGATTGTAGTAGACAAGAGGAAAAAATGGAATGTTTTTATGTGAAATAGGCGTAAGAATCGTTCTTTTAATTTCGTGCATGCTCGTATATTTATATCAGAAAGTATCTATAGAAAATAAATCTGATGTCTAGAATAAAACGTTATCTTTCTTCATTTGATGCCTGTAATACAGTACAATCAATATTAATTGGAGGTTCTTCAAATATAGTGGAAAATTAGGAGTGCTTATTTTGTTTTGACAGTACTGGATTCCTAGGCTTAATTAATATCTGAATTGAATAAGAAGAAAATACTTTTGATGTTGCTGAATTAAAAATTAGAAATGCTTATGCGATTGCGATAGTACTAGTCAACTAATTCACTAATTTTTTTTTTAAAAAAAATGAAGTTGTCTGAAGAAGTTATCCAGTAAAAATTACCTGCTTCCGAATTTTTTTTTTTCTGCAGAAATTGTCTTACGAAAGTGGATGTATTCGACTTAAGATTTTAGGAAGAGAATTTTTAGAGGATGATTTTTGCTGTTAAAAGGAAAAGAGATTTATCTGGTTTTTTCTTATGATATATTAATTGCATTTTATTATTTTATGTATTTCTTATTTATTATTGTTTTTATATATTTCTTATTTATCATTAGTCTGAGTAAGACTTGCAACAAAAATAAATAGTAACTGCGTCTCAGCAATTATATAAAGTATAAAATTCTATTTGGTATCTGTGATACCGTATTATTTAAAAGAGTTTTTTTATTTGATTGTTATTTATAAGAATTTATTTATGGAAATGCATGTATCTGTAAAGATGACAGTACATGCTGATCTCGACATTTTGATTAAATAAATATTTCTCTCCAATCTTGCATAGTAAAACTGCATAGTGCTGCCATTTTGATATTATTTTTTTTTTAGTTCTCGCCAACTAGACGGTGTAAAGTCGTAAATCATACTCTGCAGTCTCGCCCAACATGCCAAGTTGATTTAATAATTATTGCCAAATAGGTGGTGGGAATATTATTGATTGATTAGTTTAATCAACTTCACACTAGAAGCAAAACAAGAGCCATTGAAGACGGTTCTCATAATTCTGAGTTTCGGTCAAGTGACAAGGATGATTCCTGAGCTAGCACCTCCCTGAAATGAATGAAAACCGAATCAAATTTGAAACTAAACGAACAATTTGAATTCCCAACAAAACAAAACATGTATACTCAGACCGAGGACCGAATTGTGGGGCCAAACCAATCCCATGGCTCCAACCCTCCCCCAGTGCATCCTGCCGGACAAAAATGGACAACTCCAAAACTCAACCCGTAACCCAAAGAAAAGGAACAACAAACAAAGAAGAAAAACTGAAAGGCGAGACACCTCAACCACTAACCACTAACAAAAAAAATTGACACCCCCCCCCAAAAAAAAACACGTTCCCCACTCAAAAACCCTCCAATCAAAATCCTTTAATCAAAAACCATCCATTAAAACATCCAACAAAGAACCATCCAATTAAAAATCATGCACCCAAAAATATCCACAACCAAAAACTATCCATTCGAAAATATCCAATCAAAAACCATCCGTTAAAAATACCCAACCAAAAATATCCAATTAAAAGTATTCAATTAAAAATCAAAATTCCCTTTCGAAACAACAAAACATTACAATTAAATATTTCCAGCCAAACACCCATAACTTTAAAAACCACATATCTGAAACCATACCCCCCGTGAAAAATCCGCCCAAACCTCACAACTGCAAAGGCAAAAAATCACATCTTTGACAAGTGATCATGAACTTCAACACACACACACATATATATATGTGTGTGTATATATATATATATATATATATATGCGTGTATATATATATATATATATATATGTGTATATATATATATATATATATATATATATATATAATTATTAGAAATGGCTTGACTCAAGGTAAATGATTCTTAAAACTGTTGTTGAAAGAACTGACGTTTCGCTTTCATAACTCGTTGACAGACCTCGTAATTTTGAACCTCAGTCAAGTGAGTTACCCGATACCTGACAAGGATGATACCTGAGTTGTCTCCTTCTTCTAACTTGCACACCACGCTAATGGGAGGACTGTGAGCCTTGACAGATTTAACGTGCATCGGCCTCGGCTACACAGCGTATCTTTCGATGTGGGTTATCAAGTCTGAAACCCCCGACTCAATGAAAACCGCAGACCGCGAATCCGTGACCAAGACCACTTGTCTACAGCGGCAGGTAGGAATATGAGTTTTGACATTTCGCAATGAATTCTTTTTTTTTTGTTTTGTTTTTCAAACGGGCATATGACATAATTTATTTGAGAACATTTAATTTTGTCCTGAAAATTAAATGTACTTATTGATTGGGTAGACTAATTGGTGAATAATTGGACGTTATGTCAATTAGTAATTTTAAATATTTAATCCAATATAGTGTACATTAATGAAATTTTTAACGTTTTGTATCATTTTTCTATTGCATATTATGTTTTATAAAGAAAATAGAAAGTAACTATATTTAAAATAAGAGTATTTAAATACTTTCGAAGTAGATTATCCGAAAAATTGACAAGTAATTCCTTTAAAATCATGTTCCTTGATATTACCAGATTTGATAGATTAAATTTTAAATTTCTATTTAATGCATTTGCTTAACATGGCTTTATTGGCTAGAAGAAGGAAACATCATTTATAGATGTTGACAAATGAGCAGAGAGTTAGAGGTTTTGAATTGAAAGGAAAACAAAAAACTAGGATTTGAAGCAAGAGCTGCAAGTGTACAACCCCCTTCATTCCATGATGTTACCTGATCAACCTGTGAATTCTGGAATTCACATCATGCCATGTTTTAATCCTAAATAATGTGAAATTAGTTTATTTCTGGTATCATTTGAACGTCAAGTTAAAATTATGGGCATACATACGGCTGAAAACATGACTCATCTTATTTTATTGTTACCTCTTAAAATAGTCGAATGTTTTGCTAGAAAATTAGAAAAGAATGCTAAGTAAGACAATGAAGAAAATTTGCTGTTACAAATATTTAAATTCAATGCAGAAAAATTCTTACAACGTTTTAACAATCACCAAAAAGCTTCTAAAAGTATTTGGCGTGATTAGTATTATGAATTGAAGAATAATTTATTAGGAAGATTAGAACGATTCAACATCACAACTTCTGAACTGTTAAAAGGTCTCATGTTGATTGATCAAATCAAGAAGCGAACTTCTACAGGTTTTAAAGAATTAAAATAACGATAAAAACCTTATAAAATACCGAATAACAATTAAAAAAATATCTCCATTAGTGAGATTGATTTCAAAATAAGAATAAGATAACTACTAAAGTAAGAAATATCGATCACGTTGTTTCGAATGCGGATCATTCGATCATCGTAATTCCCAATGCCCATGTATGAGAGCGAATGAAAAGATAAATAGCATGTATTCGACTGGTGACTTATTAGAGACATATGCTGTCAGAGGTTTAATTAATGGGCTTAAAATGTCTAATATTGGATCAATGTCGATAATTGAAGCCATATTGCAAATATATAGAAAAATGGGTTTCCCGAATAAAATATAAGCCCTCTCTGATCAAGGTACTTGACTTTTGAGCAATCTAACTGGGAAATTTTTGAAAACATTGAAATAAATGTAGCTAAGAACTCAATTTACAATATTCAGAATAATCCAGTAGAGAGATTTTCCCGAACTATCAAAAGATCTAAAATGTCTTAAGTACGGAAGCAGCCCCGAATGGGAGAAGCAAGTTCCTGTATTTCTATTTGCTTTAAGAACAACCACGCACGTGGTTGTTCTTATATTAATGTTATGCTAATATTATGTTAACAATATTGGTTTTACTGCGTTAGAATTAGTTTATGGTCGAAATCTAAGAATACCTGCAACTGTATTACATGAATAACAGACGACCCTTCAGGTGTTTGGAGTGGTAGTGTGAAATATGTTTCCTAACTAATAAATCAGTTAAAAAGATGCAAAGAACTAACTTCAGATTTAATGCTGAAAAAACAGTATTGAGATCGTAAATGCATCAAAAGAGAATTTCTTAAGATATTTAGTTATAGTCGTTTTGATGACTAAGCCGAGCAGATAAAGAAGTGGAATGGAAAGGTCATGAGAAGATAAAGAAGAAAATATCCAAAACTAATTACATTGTGAGTTTCGAAAAGAAAAAAAAAGACAATCATCAAATTAACCACGTAAAATTGTTAAAACTTCATCATAAGCAGACAAAATTATTCAAATTATGGTTGTAGAAGATAATTCGAAAATAGGATCAAATTTTTCCATCAAATAACTTCGAACCAACACTGTTCTATTTTGAGGAAATTAAGAAAATCAGTTTAAATATTAAACAATATATAAACTAAATGACCTACAAATTCAAAAATTATATGACATAATATTAAAATTTTCAAAAGTATTTTGGAATAAACCTGAAAAAACTCATTTTACAAGGCATGGTATTCACACAACTGCCAGAAAATACTTTAATCTAATGAGAGCCCATAAAATTTCACTAAAACGAAAGGACATACTAAAAGCAAAAATTGAAAAAATGCTTAAACACAAAATAATTGAAGTAGGATATTCAAATTACTCCTCTTCGGTGATTTTAGTTGAATTAAAGGAAGAATTCTAGAACATTCTTTGATTATAAAATGTTGAATAATACGACAGAGATGCAATTCTACCTTTACCAAATATAGAACTACGAGTAGAAATTGTAGCAGCTGCAAAATATTTTACACATGTGTTTAAGATTGAGCAAATGGAAACTACTGGAAAATATAGTCAACACCTAATGCCTAAAGATTAGTCACTTTTATTACGAGCTTTGGAACATTTAGATCTCTACACATACATTTGTACTTAAAATTTCAATATTTGTCTTTAGTAAAAGGATGGCTGAACTTTTCCGATGGGAATACTGTGCAGCCCGCAAGAGTATATGATATTGCTGTTTATTCTAACTAACACATGGGAAGAACAATTCACTTACTTAAGTGCTGTTTAAAAAATTTAAAGGATGATGACTTAGTTATTAAACCTATAAAATATATATTTGCTCAAAGTAAAATTATGTTCTTAAGACACACATATTATAGGTCGTGGTATTAAAACACCTAATGAAATGGAAGAGAAAGCTATCTTTGATTTTCTAATGCCAACTATAAAAAGTCAAATAAGAGCTTTCTTACTGCAAATTAGGTATTATAATCACTATATTCCTATGTTTTTTACTCTATAGTAACAACTTTAACAATAACTCTGAAAGGGAAATAAAGAAAAGGCAAGATAAGTTGGACAGAAAAGAGAAACAAAGTTTTTGTAGAATTAAAGGAAGTATTGTCTTGCCAGCCTATATTATACACGTCTAATTTTACTACGGAATTTATACGATAAATTGACGCTTCGGTTCTGGTATGGGTGTAATTTTATCTTAAAATTATGTCTAATGCAAAGAATATCATGTATTACATCGCTGCAAGAAACTTTTTGAAACTGAGAAGATGTATTCTAAGACAAAGAATGAGTGAACAGACATAGTATTTGCTGTAAAACAATTACTATATTATTTGGATGGGCACACTAAATTCCTCTTCATTATGGATCATAATCCTTCAGTTTAGCTTTAGAAAATATTAGTTTGAATCCGCGATTTATTTATGTGATGAGTAATGACATTATAGTCTTATAATTCTACAATAGCTCAGTGCAATGACAAAAATCATAAAAATGTAGATGCTTCAAGTCCCACTCCATGGCTTGATTAGTGAAATTTTAACAAAAAATAACTTATTTAATCATATTATTTTGTTTATTATGTTTAACGTCGTTTTTAAGATATGCGTTTGAAATTGCACTGTTCAAAAACTCAAAGAGAGCGTTGTATTCTTCTATCTATATATGTAGGAGGCACATTATTCATCTTATTTTGTTTGTGTGAATGCTCATTATTTATATCTATAGTATTTAAGCTTTTTATGCACACGAAACTGTGTCGCCTTAAGAAATAACTGTTGAATAAAAAATAAGTTCTCAAGAGAAAAAATAATAGAGATAAAAAGAAGAAATAAGACTAATTTTAACAAACTTTATTTTTAAAAATTTACTATACATTGTTTTTTGGAGGAGAAGAAAGGCTGACGTATAAGGCATATTGAAACTTTAAAAAATGATAGAAAAATATATTGGTAACAGTCATTAATAAGTTTGTTATTTAAACATTTAAAAATGAATAAAAGAAATTTAAAAAAAACTTAATTGAAAAAACCACATCATTTTTTAACAACGTTGGATGGAAACCGACAAGAGAAAAGATGGAACATTTTTTCAATGTGAGAAAGGCGTAAGAATTATTCCTGTAAATTTAAATATAAGTTTATGTTGGAAAATATCTATCAAAAATTATTATGATGTCCAGAATAAAACATCTTCGATGAAGCAAATGTCTGCTTATAGATTTTGATTCGTAATATTTAATATTTGTTCATAAACGAGTGTTATACTTTTTTATTAGTTACTTAGCATAAGGAAGAAGAAAATATCTTTCTTTATTTTCTTCCTTAACACAAACAAATAATGTATACAACTTTATATACTTGCGTTTAAGTCATAGAATTTTTTCGTGTGTATATGTATGTTTTTTTCTTATTTTAATAATAAGAGTAAGTCTTCAATTTTCAATTAGTTGCGGTATAGAGATAATTACGAATTATTTTATGAAAACATTTCTGATTAAGTTACAGATAAGTATATCAGATTTCAATATAAGTATAAATGTCGGAAGAAACTAATAAGTAATTACCATCTCGGAAAATTATAAGCGAGAAAGTTCTCTTCTTGAATAAACACATATAATTTAGTTAATCAGTTAAAGTCCTTTCGGGCCTAAGAAGTCCCATCTGGCGATGCGCATCTCCGTTTCGGTAGCCTTTGGTCTTGGGGCGCTAATTACTATATAATTTGGTAGCTATTAAATATTAGGTATACCAGAAAGCTCTGTTCGCTTGAGAGGTGAAAGAAAATGATACCTTTTTCATATAATTAATAATATTTCTTAAACAGCATAATTTCCGTCGTTACTAAGATAAGTCTATAAATATTAAATATTTCACTTAGGTCTGTAGTCAGTTAAGTGAGAAAAATATGCCTAATTGAATCGTCACATGCACACTTCTGCTTGCTTGGAAAAAACCGAACCTTTATAGGACCGGATGATAACTGGTGATGAGAAATGGATAACACTACGAAAAAGGAGTACGGGAAATAGCATATTGGGAGCAATATATCCTCCTCCTCTAAAATTAAGATCGAATTTCAATATGAGAGTGTTGTGTATATGGTGAGACGTCCAAGGACCAATACATTACGAGCAATTGAAACCTAACAAAAAGCTTTATTAGGAAAGATACTGTCAGTAAATGGAAGGTTTAAAAAAAGCATTAAAAAATCCGATGACGTTCAATTGGAAACACATCAAGTACATCATGATAATGCAAGACAACATGCTGCTTTGGCGACATGACTAAAAATTGCAGAGCTAGTTTAGTAAATCCCGTTATATCCTGCATACTCATCAGGCCAAAACCATCCTATGATCACCTGTTTTTTTCCCTGAAGAAATTTTTAAAGGGAAAAAATTCAAAACTGAATCACTACCTGAATTCTTTGATTTTATGGGTAACGCATTCTTTAAAAATGCTATTTACAGTTTACCATCCCAATGGCAAGATGTCATACATAATGACAAAAATTATATTTACAATAAATATTATTACATGTATGAAATATGTATAATTTTCTTTCACTTCCTAAACTGACAGAATTTTCCGGTAGATGGTGTATTGAAGAATTAATTACGCTTACATAGTAATTCTATATAATGGTTCTCAGAATGAGTTTTACATCATTATGTTGACTTTTAGATCATTTAGAGGTAGTATAAGGGAATTTAAGACTTCTTTTTCACGTGATGTAAATTTACAACAGAAAAATTATTTTAGCTCCAAAAAATATTTGGTGGGAGTGCAATTAAAACCGGTATAGAAAGCTTGTTTCGAAATGCTAAAAAATTGATAACATTGATTGCTTATAGATTATAAATGCGTTTTAATAACTGAAACTGTTTCTCATTAGTTAATGAAATTCTTAGGGCTAGCTTGCTAAATGTAAGAGTTTTGGAACTTTGCAAAACATTCAATTTTGCATACATAAGAAAATCGATGAAACTACGGCCAATAAATGACTGAATAAAATCGCAATATTTTACCAAATCGCATTATATATATATATATATATTCTTCGATTTGTTGTTAAGTTGAAATGATAGGACGACCATAAAACAAACTTTCTATTCCGGTTCATATTTTATGAAATCGCCTAATCACCATTATGAAATATAATAAAGAAAAGAGTGACTCAAAAAAAATACCCATGTTAGGCATAGAAAGGAGGTGTTAGGAAGGAGTAAAATGGGAATGGGGTAATTCACTATAGTTTTATTAAGTGATATTTTTTTCCATTTTTAAGAAGTCTTTGAGTATAATACTCTTCGTTTTCAAAAAAAAGAAATCGTTACCATAACTTATAGCATCAAGATCGTTTTTTTGGAGCAGATTCACTGAAAACAACCCATTTTTTTTTTTTTTTATTGTTGCTTGTTTTCCGGTGAAAAATGATGAATTCATATTTCACGGATGGTGATAGCTTTGAGCAAAATGATCACAATCAGAAGCTGCAACAGTCAAATTTTGATCTGGCAGAAAATGGTAGCCAAATCAAAAGTTGTTAGTAAAACTGAGTCAAATTTGTTTTGGCGTCATTTAACAATCGGAAGTGCACAATTATAATGCCAACTTGCCTTAGAAGAGATAACAGTTGTCAAAAACAGTTTTACTTATGATGTCCAATCTAGTATATCCTCAGTAAAAAAAAATTATGAAATAAAATAAAGGTGTAGTTATTTTAACTCCATGCTTCATTTCTGATATTTAAAATTTAATTAAAATTTGAATCTGTATCATTTCATTGGAATACATATTAAAATTTTCAAATCTAGTTAGAATACAGATTTTAATTAATTATTTAGCATCTACATTTCCTCATATATTTCGTCAAAACTATCAAAATTTGGTGTTTTGAAAATATATCTAAGCCACATTATTTTTCCTTCCAGATTTATATTAAAAAATTGCATGATTTAATTCACAAAATGCAGAATAAACATACTTTGCTTTGAATCAAATCTTAAAATGCGTCTGAAGATTAAAGGGATTCACTAAAGTGTTATCAAATCTTCTAATAAATGTAAAATTTTAATTAATATTTAAAGATTAAAATGTAATGATCATATGCAATTGACAAACACTGAATGTAAAAAAAGCATATTAATTTTAGATGTATTGAGAATGAACTCTTCATAGTAGGGATCCATTGCTTTGTTTCAAACTTTTCAAATAATCAAAAGTAATACAAATACTCAATTAAAGTTTACTTTTGCACGACTGGTAACAGAAAAGTACGTGACATTGTTAAATAAATATTATAAATGAGAATCTGAAATTTCCCCCTTATGATGGAAAGCAAATATTTTGATTCAAACAAGGTAAATGTTTGTAGTTGTTAAGGTAAATATGTTCTTATGATATTATTTCCCGTACATACATATCTATTCAAATCAGAATGTTTACATTCACTCATGTACATTTTTCTCATTTCCTTGTGTCAAAGATTTGTGAACTAAATTCCTTTCACCAGTGGAAAATAAATGATAAAATTTAGGAGTAAATAAATGAAATGATAGATATATTACAGAAAAATTATACACAGAAAATTCAGCTTACCATTGAACTTATTTTCTAGTACTATTATCCCTAAACATTTTTAAATATTATTGTAATTAAGTTTTTATAATAAATGCTATATTTACACCATTATTTTGCCTGCAAAAATCAATGTAATGGTTTTAAAATAAGTTTTTTTTTTAATTTAAAAGTGCGCGTATGATAGATAAAAATAAATAGTATCATTTCATTTTAAACTTATATTCTGCTTACTATTGCGCAATACAACTATATATCTAAGTTAATTTTGCTTTAACACTTTATACACTTTTTTTTCACACTTTTTTTGCTTATACCATTTCAAAACTCATATTGTTTAAGATTTCCAAGCCTTACTCGTATGAAAAAATGGTACTTCTACGTTAAAGGGGTGCTGTTGGCGAAGGTTAATTTTTTTTCGCCAAACGGGAGAGATATCACGGGCAACCGTAGTAGTACTGTGTCGGGAGAGAGGCGAATTTGCACAACGCGGTTTGCAGATTTTTTTACCCCCCTCCCTTAAATGGAACAGTACCGAAAAAATATTTAATAGCTTGAAACTGAATACGTAAAATTTTAGGAAGAGGATTTTAAAATGTATTTTGTGTTTTAATATAGTAACTGGCCAATCAAAAATCGTATTTTAAATCAATGTTCATCAAAACTGAGAAAACAGCTTCAATCTTTGCACAGCTCTAAAAACCGAGAAAATGGCTTGTAAATATGATTTTATGTAAGTTTTCGCAATCACATTTTCCTTAAATAAATGTCTTAATTTTAGAAAACAAATGTATCTATAATTGACCATTTTCTGGAAATTAAATTATAGGTTTTAAAATACATTCTCCATTTCATATTAATTTTAAGAATTATTTTAACCCTTCTCTATGAATGTTTTATTTTAACTCTTTTGCTTCCTTCAAATCCTTTTCGCTTCGTGTCAAATACAGTCGACTCTCTCTAAATAAACACTCTTGGGGCCCCAAAATAATCACTATCGCTTATATAAATTATCAAGTGATAAAAAAAAATGAAATATCTGTTTCTTCATTTTTGTAGAAAGTTTCAATATTCCAAGTAGCTCAAACAATATACCATTTCCTAAAGTAAGGCAAAATATTTTTTTAAGTAATTTACGTTAGTTATTCGTATATAAATCCATTACCCACTTGCGACATTTATTATTTGTGGATTTAAAATTTAAAATTAGTATTCCTTATTTTTTTAATATTAGAGATACCTATTTATCTAATTTCATCACTATGAATGTCTATGAAAACTTCAGAAATAGCTTACCATATATATTTACAAGTACACATATCCAATAAAACAATTTTAGGAATGCGTTTGCTGAAGTCTCTTCTGCATTAAAATAAATTCACTATATTCACAATATTCTTGTAATAATTAATACAGTACTCATATTAACATTGCCCAATATTATTAATAATGGCCACCTGTGTGAAGAAATACTCTTATGTGGTCCTATCATGCCTATCAGAAACAATAGAGAGTATTAATATTCAGCGCAAATGTTTGTACTCTTCGGTGCTGTTCTTCTTATTCAGATAACATACTTGTTTATTGATTGAACAAAAAAATACAAATAAAATTCCTTTTCAAGAGAACTTCGATATTTGTAGTAAGAAGCTCAATATTGTATGATGTACGTTGTTTCATTAATTTTTACTCATGATCTTTGTTTGGTAGTCGTTCCATTATTTAGTACAAATTTTAAAATGCTGAAAACTGTTAACGTAGTTGGTAGTCGTTCTATTATTTAATACAAATTTTAAAATGCTGAAAACTGTTAACGTAGTTGGTAGTCGTTCCATTAATTAATACAAATTTTAAAATGCTGAAAACCGTTAAACGTAGTTGGTAGTCGTTCCATTAATTAATACAAATTTTAAAATGCTGAAAACTGTTAAAAGTAATTGTTTCTAGATTAATGAAGATCATGAGATATATTTACCTAGGTTCAAAGGAAGGATCAAAGGGATGTCTATCTTTCGTCCAAGATATAGCTAAAGGCTTTTCTCCTATCGCCTTACATGTCAGAGTAGCACTTTGGCCTCTTGTAAGAGTAAGGGCCTTAAATTTGTCCTTAAAGTGTGCAGCCACTGAAAAACAACAAAAACATCTTTTTACTATAGTACTGCAAATAAAACAATATTGTATAGCTGTTGAAAATCCAAGGTGTTTACTCAAGTGTATCCAAATATTAATAATATCCTGGATTGACCTGTATTCGAAAAACATATCGACAAAACACAGATTAAACAAGTACATGCCGTAACTAATATGAAATCATTTTCAAAGGGAAGTGGCGTGAAATTGAAAATTAGAACATGACGAAATCAATTAGAATTGTGAGAATTTCGGAAATAATTAAAAAATCGGAAGAAAGCAAAAAAAAATTAGTTATTATCAACTAAATCGAATAGTAATCAAGTTTAGGGGAGAGTAGGAACTCTGTTAGGGTAATAAAATACATTCCTGTTTCCATTAATTATCATACTGTTATTCGATTATTAAAGTAAGGGAAACCATATATTTAATATTTTCCAAATTTCTTGCAAATCTATGAAATTGGATTTTTAGTAGATGTTTGCTTAACTAGGCATTGAGAAACCAATTTTTGATCAGACAACAAAATGATCAGTTGAACATATAATGTTCTCCCCTCCGAAAATCTTTCTATAAACCACCAATGAGTCCCTAAGATTTTTGTTGTTATTCTTATATAGAAATGATCATAAGCAAAGTACGGGGAAAAAATAGTAATATTGTTCACACAACAATGAGTCCACTGATCAACTCAATTAGTTATTTAATGTTATATTTGTTAACGTGAAAAACAGGATCCAATTTTGTAGCAGCTTTTCATACAAATAAAAAAATCACTCATTATTATTATAGCTTGATGCACTTACGAAATATAAGCCAATTCAACACATTATCCCCTCATAATTTCAAAATGTTTGATAAATGTGATAAATTTTACTTTAAAACGAAAAATTAAAATTCTGTTTGATACTAGAGTATAAGAAATAAGTTATGAAACGTATTTTGAACCGGAGAATATTGTCCCACTATAACAACATATATATACTTATTGTACGCATATCTAAGAGCTGAACTCTTCGACTATATAGTTTGTGATCTATATACCAAACATATCCAAATTCTCAGATTGTTGCTATGAACATTATTTTTGTATTATAGCAAAAAAAGGAAATTTTTTGTATTATTAACCTTAAACATCTTTTGAGCAGCAAATATCAAATATATATTTAAATATCAAATATCTTTTCAGCAGCTACATATACTTCAAGTCACTTTGATAATGCTTGAATTATTACATATTATTTTTAAATTTAAACACACAAACAGTTCTCCTCCCCCATTTAAATGTAAAATAAACAATGACCTTGTACAGTACTCATGAATATTTATCAAGTATATAGTTAGATCGAATTGAATTTGCATGGAACATTAGGGATTGTCCATTCAAAAAAGTTATTGAATATGAGAAGAAATTTCTCCTAAACCAGTTTCATAAGCATTCCAAGAATTTTTATGGTATAGATGTTAGATTTCATTCTCTTAAAATGGATGAAATTATAGATATAATTTATATAATGTGAGATAAATCCATTAGATTCTGATTACCTCTACGTTTTTCTTCCATTTTCGAAAGAAATTTCCGATTTTAATGGACATCGTTCCTTCTTCCTGATATTAACGTGCTACTGAATATAAATATATTATAAATAACTGTGGCAATTTGCTCCTCAGAAGAGATTTCAACTTCCGCTTTACAATTCTAATATGAACTGAAATTTTGTCTCTGTGCTATCAGTAACCTGAAATAGAATTTCCATAATTCTTTGGGCAAGTCCATGAAATTTCCTAAAAGTAATTTTGCACCAAAGCAATTTCCTTCTCAGGATGATAACGGAACTTTTTTTTTTTCGAACACTGCAGAGGTATTTTGTCAGCTCAGGGGAGGGCAATATCTCATTCAACACATATGGTGGTATCTAACGGAAATCGATAGAAGAATTGTGTAAAAATAATTTGCTAGTTGCGCAAAATGGAGCTGGATGTTAGGAAAAAGTTTTTACCTTCAGCGGTTATCGGGTAGCAATTTTTTTTGCAATCCTTTGTATGTTGTAGCGCAAAGCTTACAGTAAATCCTCTTGCTAAGATTATATTTTTAAAAAAAAAAAAAAAAAAACTCGGTCGATTGTTGGAGGAAGATTTAGTTTGACGGCATTGTGAAAATGTAAAACATTTTTTTTCCTAATATGTTCTTTTCGTAAAGAAAATTTTAATGATGCATAGAATTCGACGTAGACTTTTACTCTTCCATGTAAGAAACGATGCGATCAATAATTTTAACTACCAAAATATGTTCTACTTTAACGTGACTTTTTAATACATTTTTATCAGAAAATCTATATCGTACCATTTTTCAAGTAAAACAGATAAGACTTTACATCAGGCAAGATTGTGTATGATCCCGTCAGCTTAAAATTCTCCAAACCCATGATTGAAATTCTTAAAAATAATGTTATTTATGCTCTGATAATTGATTAATAACTCATTAATTTCTTGTGTGAAAAATGAGCCATTTTAAAAATTAAATTTCATTACAGTTGCTTTTCTGATGTTATAATGAAAGATTAATTCTGCACTGTAAATTCGCTTTTACATTCAATTCAGAACAAAATACATTTGCATAGAGTTAAAATGGGAAACTTATTACTTTATTTCCTTTACCTCTTTAGCATGATAATAGAAATCCCAAACATTTCGAGCATAATAAAAAAAATTGTTAGACTTTGTGAAATCAACATTGCTTTAAAGGACATATGCTTTGAATATTTTTTTGTAATTTTATTACTTATTCCTTTTATATAAATAACTCTTCATTTTTATTTTTACTATTAAATAAATTATTTTCCTATTTATTATTACGTTTAATAAACTATGTTATAATTTATTATTATGTACTTTTAAATAAATTTTATTTCATAAGCTATAACGTTATAAAAATAAATACAGCTTCCAATTTTTAAATCGAAATTACATCTTTATAAATATTTAATATATTATTTGATATTTACTATAGCATCTTTTCAGTACAGAAAAGTACAGTAATTAAATATTATGTATTGGTCTAAATTATTCGGATTATCTGAATTCTAAAATAAGTCTCAAAATATCATACTACTTTTAAATGATACCAAATTACCCGAAAAAAACTCAAAAAAAGCTTTTAGAATCAAATAAAATAAGTTCAAATTCGAACTTTGATTTTTATGAACAGGTAAAAGTAGCTTTTAACATTCTCTGCAATTTCTCTTCTTTAAAATTTTTCAAATTTTAAATTTCTTCATTTAATTTTAACTTAGTGATATTTTTAATTTTAAATTTCAAATCATACAAATTAAACTTCACTAGTGATACTTTATTGATCATTTATTTTCGAATAATAACTATTTAACTTTGACTTTGTTTTTTCAACAAAGAGATTTGAAGATTTTCTTAGCCATACCTTTCTGTATAGATAGAATAACAGACAGTGCACCCTAATTTTTTGTACTAGATGAATTGAAAGTATTACAGAAAATAAAAATAGGAAGCAATGTATTATTCTTCTGTATGTTTTTGGTATTAGTACATGATAAAAACGCCTATCGCATCGCTTTAGAAGAAAACCTTTGTGTCATTGCCGGTGAACAATATATGAAGCATTACTGCCAAGGAGGAGCTTAACACTTAGCAACGAATAGTATATAAGCTTCTTATCACGTATTCTTCAGAGGACGGGTCGAAAATATTCTCAGTTCCTACCTCAGCCAATCGTATCTTAGTGTGTAATATCAAAGAACAGCCGATTTTCAAACGAACAGCACATTGGTAATTTAATATGATTTGGAAATACCAGCGTCAGATTGGTCAAATAAATTTCAATGAATTCTATGTATATTGATCAAAAATAGAATTGTGCTTTTAATTAAAATAAATAGAAATCTTTGATTTGTTTTGAAGATAAGAATCTTTGAAATTGTGAATTACTAGATAAAATATGTAATTTAAAAGAATATTGCATGTTTTACGAATTATTTGTACCAAGATATTTTTTTTTGAGGGGGAGGGGGGGAATTAGTTATTGCTCATTGATTTTGAAAAAAAAAATTAATTTTTTAAGTAGTAATTTTTAAAATAGGCAGATTATTTTACGACTTAATGTTATTTTTCTGCTTCGGTATTAAATATATTTACAGCAATTAAATATAATAAGTTATAATATATTTCTTACAAATACGAATGAGTACGACTAGAGAGTCATTAGAGCTAAGTGTTGAACAATATTTTAAAAATTATGATAAAGAATTTTTTCCATTGTTATATATTTTTTTTTCAAAAAAATCCATTCATTAAATTATTTCCAGTTGTATAAAAATCAAAACAAACCTCGAAAGATCCATACAGCAGCATAGTTGTGAAATTGTAAGTTTAAGTACGATTAATTAAAGTACTTAATGTAAGCAAGAAAAAGATTAGATATTTTTAATGATAAATGTATAATAAACTGTCCTGATTAAATATTTCATCTCGACTGCTTGAGGGTACTTATGAACATAAATAATTGAGTTATTTAATTCACGCGCGTTTTTATATAATCTAATAAAAAAATAGAATTGAGTGAGTTTGATTTTTATCTGTGTCACTTTTTGTGTCTGCTTTTGCTAGAACTGAACCAAATTTTAAAAATTATGTAATTACATTAAGCACTTGTCTTAAAATTCTTATTTAGAATAAAATTCGCTTAAAAATTGAGTATTTTTAATTTTTTCTTTCAACAGTTAATACGCAATCAGGAATTTAAGGAAGGACGGAAAATATGATCAAATTATAGATAATTATAGATTAATCCTTTTTTCCTGAAACCTTCAAATTATTTCTTTTTAATTTTGCATGTTTCTTGGCATGTTTTAAAGATAAACGATATTGATACTAAGCCGAATCGCTAAATTTTAATATTCTTTTATTATTTCAGTTATTTTTTTTTCCCAATTTATTCAAAATCTTTGCAAAACACACAATCTGTAAAACATCTAAATATGTCCCATGTTCACTCTTTAATTAAGAAAAGGTCAATTTGGTAATACAATTTTTCTTTGATTTCTTATATCATATATTGTTGAACTCTTTATTTTTAAAATTTTTATTTATTTAATAATAGGAAGGGTGGTTAGAGATTCTGTATTGAATTTAATTTCTATAATTTTTATTTTAATAACTGAATAACCTTTCATTAAAAATAATTTAAATAGGTCTAATTGGTCAGCTGTATTATAACGTCTTAGAAGTCAAATAACGCTTTAATGTTGAAATCGCTGTTAAAATTAGTTGAATGTGCCGAAAGGTTACTATGTGATTCTTTTCAGAATTTTGAAAAATTTTCATCTGATATCTTTGTTACATAATAAACGTTGAATGTTCAAAATATATTTTTCCTAAAATTCTTTGCTTTAGCACGAACAATTGCTTCCAAAATGAAAGCAAATGTAGATTTGAAAAAAATACTAAGCTGGTTATTTTAACATAATTGATTCAATATCGTGTTACAGTATCTTCTGAAGACCGATCAATTAATTTCGAACTAAACAAAAAATTCCCAGGCGTGCTTTAAAATTTAGGTTTTTGGGCTAAATAGTAACGAAAGGAAAGGTATAATTTTCATTTCTGAACCCTTCGTTACTATGGCAACGAGATCAAGTAACTTTGATCAATACTCATTGTAATCCATAACAAACCTTCAGGCAGTGTTCAGAGTTTTGAGTTGAAGTAAGCAATTCCATTGTAATATTAACATAATTAGTTTAACCCTCGGGCTGGGCAGCATATCTGCATTTCCTTATTATGTAAGAAGATTTTCCGTAGTTTCACTTGTGTTTTACGCTAAGCTCCTTTCTTTTCTCATGCCTATTTCTACGCCATGTTAACTATGCTAATTTCTTTAGACTGCTTTCTTTAAAGTTCTTTAATGAGATTCGTACAATATTACTTCTTTCAGTTTTTAGAAATTACAAACTCGAATAAAAACGTTGCAAAGCATCGCTGTCTTCATTAAAGAAGATTTGAGCTGTTTTTTGTCCTTTAATTTTTCTTACTTCTTTAACTCTGTTTTATCTTTTGAATTCAAAGTTTTTTAGAGGGAAAGATACCTGAATGTTTTTTTATGTGCTGGAAAAAGACTGCATAAAACAGTAAGTAAAAAAGCTTAAATTATACAACATGGCTCATGGATTCATAAGATGTGAAAGTTTTCTAATATTTCTTATAAGACTCAGATTGGTAAGATTGATAAAAAAAAATTAATAAATATATAAGTAATATTTTAAGATATTGTTTTATAATGAACATACGTGCAAGAGGGATGTTGGCGATTTAAAGTTAAAATGTCAAATAACATTTATTTGTTTTGTAATATTTAAATTAAAGAAAAATATTTCTGATTTTTCAATAAAAACAGCAAAGATCTAAAATGCTTTTAATTTCATGTACTTCTATTTATATGCAAACAATTCTAAGATTTATTGAAAGAAAAAGGAATAATAATGATTAAAGAATTACAAATTAAACGTAATCGACAAGGAACTAAACAAGATAATACGAATATAATTACAGAACATTTAAAATATTATTAAGATAACATACATGTGAATTAAAACAGTTTGATATATCTTTTAATTTTGTTCTTGAGAAACAAAATACTATTATACTTTGTTTTCCTAATAATTATTTTTAAACATTACAAAAAGGGGGGTTCAATTTTTTTTTTCTCTATTTGTCGTATTTTTCTACTCGAGTCCACACAAACTGACGTCACACAAAACCTAAATTAGCGTAGTTGAACATTAAAAACTCATTTATAATTTAGCACTAAAATATTTTTAATGGCAAAAAAAAATTAATTGAGGTAGAAAATACTTGTAAAACATTCTACGATGCATTCCTATCTTGAGGTAGCTAAAGAAATCAGATAGTTAATTTTTTTCCTCCTATAAACAACATTAGTTTTTTTTTTCCTGAACTTGCAGCATCTTGAGTAATGAACAAGATAAACAACTGAGAAGCGAAGCCGATAATTGGGATGCTAAGGTTTGTTTTGAGACTGCATGTCTGGCTCTAACTAACCGATATTTAAGGACCAAATATTGGTTTATAAAGAACCAGACATATCATGAAAATTAAAACTTTTTGTTAATAATGAGTTTTTCAACTCTTTGAAGTTAAAGTTCAGTCCTTTATTTAGGTGATCAAGTGAGAATTTTTAATGTATTTGCTAAGGAAACTATATTTTTTTTAAATTCACTGGATGGGACCATTTATCAGAATTTCTTGACTGGTACTTACACAGTTTAAACTTATATGTTTTATTAAAAATGTTCATCATAAGACTAATTTTTGCTGGTATAAAATGCAGTGAGAGTACAAAATTGTTAACTTTAATACTAAACAATTGAATATTTCATGTACGTCAAATTATAATAGTACTGTTTTTTACGTCTGAAAAATAAATTTCTTAACGTACTTAGAAGAATATGAGGACTTTATCTTTAATCAATGTATCATGAACAAAAACTTTTTATATGAAAAATTGTAATATAACATTTTTTTCAAATATATCTTATTGAAATCATAATCTTTTGCAATAATTTTATAATACAACTAAAGGGGGAAAATGGTACTCCAATTTCAAAATGAAATGACGCATAAATTTACATTAAAATATATTATTTTACTTTAGTTATAGTCTTATAGTTCTAATTTTCTAATAGGAGTGAATTTAAGAAACATTTATAGATTGAGTTAATTACTTGTTAATTTTATTTACATACTTTAATAAAACTTTACTTAAATTATAATGAATTTACTCTATTCACGTCAATTACAATTTTTTATATACGGCTTTCTATAATCTTGTACTTCAATTTTCAGCTCTGCCAGTAATGCTGTAGTTTTACACAGGAAAATTGTTAAAAGAAGTATATTTCATGTCTTCTTTTTGAATAGGAATAATAGAGGGCAAGGGGGGGGGGGCAGACTTTTTCAATCAAGAGCCAAAATTACCTACCTAAAAATCTTGGGCGCGGCACTTATTGTTCTTGGTAGAAAAAAAAAATTCTCAATCATAATGTATTTATTTTATCAGTTTTTACATATATTTTAAAATTTTTTACTTATTCTTCTCCACTACAAAGTAAATGAATCAATAATGTCAAAGTTCATTTTTTTATAACCAGGTTGATAACTAGAAATTGAACTTCTTATTAATCTTTTAGATGCTGGTTGGTCAACATTGAGCGAAACTTCGATTTAATAAATTTTATTGTAGAGTACAATTCTTCAGCATCTTATGTCGATCCAAACATCCAAAAAGTAAGCGATATGCTGCATTTTTTTTTTTTTAAAAAAATTATAATTAGTTCTAGGTTCACACTTCCAAAATTCATTTTTTGATTCTGCCGATTGGAGACCTTGATTTTATTGCATCTCTATCAATACTCATCTCTTTAATTCTCCTGTTGCCGTTTCAGAACGTAAACATTTATCCATTGTAAAACCATTATTATTCACATCAATTTCAAGCGGATTTAATAAGAAATGCAATTGCATGTGTTAATGCTACTGAGTCTTCAAATCTTTCTTCAAAATCGTTTAGCAGCTTTTCTAAGTTAACTACAGTTACGAAGGAGTGAAGTTCGTTACACCGAAGGAATGAAGTTGGTTAAGGGGACAGTAATGAGGAGTATCAACTATTTCAAATAGTAATGACTAGCGCCATCTATTTCAGAGTAACGAGAGTTCGACTTGCTGACTGAGTTTAATTCAGTTTTGGAGAAGGCGAGAGATGTGCGTGGAGAATGAAAAGGAACCAAAAAAAGATTGCTTTCACAAAATATTGTTAGTTCCATAATTTGCTTAAAATTTTAAATTAGTGTATCTTATGATGTATGCAATTTAATAAATTAATGATTATCACAAAAGCGTTCGAATTTTTAACTATGTAGTTTTCCTCATAAGTTACATGACAAAATAACTGAACACATTGTTCCAAAATAAAACAATATTTTTTTCGGTTCAACTCCAGTTTTAGTTTAACCGAAATAACGGTTTCTTCTGGTTTCTAGTTCAGTTCCGACCCGTAGTCCTTAATTAGGTAAATTAATGACTGAGATCCTTATTCGGCCTACACGATTCCTGAAAAAGCTTATTATTATTAGAACAACTATATCTTTACGGATGTTGAGCCGGGTCGAATCGAAGGATACCCAAAGATTGTACGAATCAATTCTAATGACTAAATGTATTTATACGACTCAAGAAATTTAAATATAACAAATATTTTTCCTTTGTTAGTTTACCCATGATAAATTTTTTGAAGAGCTGCAGGCGGTTCTCGAGCCACCATTTGGACATCTTTGGTATAGATTTAAGATACAAAATAGTACATTTCTTGTAGTTATAGTTTTTTCTTGCTTTGACATTATATTTAAGTGTAAAGTGTTAAATTTTATACACTTTTGATGTGTATATAATGAATTAACTTTAATTTAATAACTTCTCTTAATAATAATTTAATTTTCTATTCTATCTCATTCCCTAAATTAAAAGTATATAATTCATTCTTCTTTCCTGATCCCCTTCCAAATTATCCTTTTATTTATTAGATCGCGTGCTCATAAAACTGGTTAAATTCGCGTTCCTAAGATTATAAATCTGTCTAAACAATGCCTTCAGACTCCCTGTCAATTATGATATTTCCCCAAAATCCCTAACTCTATACCACATGTTTCCATGACGTTTTTTTATAATTTTCCCCATTATATAATGGGATACTCTAAAAATTAGAGCACTTCTTATCGTCTCGCCATGTCACATGTACTGCAGTTAAGCCGCTCAAAAAATTTCTTTTTTTTCTTTGCCCAGGCCAGCCGTCTTTGTGCAGCGTCTTCATAATGAATAATAAATAAAATCACCTCTATGAATTTGAATATGACACGCATTCGTCAATGAGTAAATTTTGATTTCAACTACTGCATGATTTAATGTCCGCAAGTAAATTCATTTCATATATATGTGTGTATATATATATATATAGCTTTCGATCTTCTGAGACTCACATCCTTAATCTCTTTATTTTTCCTTTTATAACAATTTAAATTAAACCGAATTGCTAAAATTTACACAGATTAACGTGCACAGTAGTACAAGTAATACTTCTATATGCTTTAGTTGAAATATCTATAGTAAGTTTTGAATAGTTTAAGTACTAAAGAAAGCATGTTTTGAGACTTTTTGGAAAGCAAAATCTTTATCCAAAAGTATTAGTGACGAGAAGTATTAATGTATAGTTAAAGTACTTTATATGGGTGTATAGTTTCATAAAGTACTTTATATACGCATATTTTATTACGGGAAATATTCGTAATAATGACGTTTGCTTAAAAAAATAAGAAAGTATGATCTATTTGTTAGAATGAAAAAGCTGTTTGAAATGCTACTAACAGATGCTGTCTTACGCATAGACAAATATATTTTGCTTTATATTAATCAAACATATTCCCTAATATGAAAACTTACAAACTCAATAATAGCTAAAATTGTTTGAATTGATGTATTATTCAACTTTTATTTGTATAAATCACAAAAGACTTATATTTAAAAATCCGAATTTCTTTCAGAATGTCACCAAAACTCCTTTCGAATACAAAATTGGCTTTTTCAATGCCACTTAAGCTATTCTTATGATTTTCGATTTAAGGAAATGGAATAAGATGTTTTGAAAATAAAATATAGAACTTCAGCAAAAGATCGACACAACTGACTAGTGCGTGTTTCTAGAGCAGTATATTTTTGCTTTCCCACAAAAGAACAGTTGAACCATACATTTGAAAAAGATCAAGTCAAGTATACCTACCGTGCACTTTTAGATAAACAACCGTGCTCAGTCCAGATCCGACGTCATTAGTTGCTTGGCACATATAATGTCCGCTGTCTTCTTTGGAAGCTTCTTTGATGATCAAGGAGCCGTTTTCCAAAATTTGAACATTTTCGTTGCTAATGATCACTTGAAACTGGGTTTTTGAGCCTTCTACAAAAAAGAAACGGAAAGAACACATTTTTAATTTGATTTTATTTTTGGGATATTGAGTTAAAAAAAAAAGGGCATCTGTTACAAAATGATCGTTTTTATCCAATGCTTACAATGACTTGAAAGCTGCATTTTAAAGAAAATGCTGTATCAAAGAAGTTTATTCAAGTAGAAAAGAAAGGAAAAAAAATCTGAAAATATAACGGGAAAAGTGAAGTGCAATAAAATTGTAATCGAAAATTAAAAATATATGCTTTTTTTTTTTTTATTTAAACGAAAGAACTTGAGTAACATTCATTACTCAGAACAATAAAAAATATTGATATAATACCTTCAAAATGAATCGTGTCAAATAATTTTCGAACGTGGTTTTATACATAAATTAGAATTTTACTTTTTACAAAAAAGAAAAAAGCCTAATGACGAACTTTTTTGTAATTTCAATGTATTGCCTTAAAAAAAACTTTTAGTATTTTTATGGTTTGTTATGACAAGTACATTTAATATCTAGTTAAAAGTCCGACACTAATTAAAGTTTTTTCCCAGAATTTATTTAGAAAAAATATTACAAATTATGTTTTTAAAGTAATTAAATATTTTAGACAATGTATTTCGAAAAAATATTTCTTCAATTTCG